>JBBPBX010005825.1:0-21387 GCA_038048925.1 Garcialebias charrua | reverse complement strand
TCATTAGGAACACCGAGTCCCAAATCCCCTCAGACTCTCTCTCTCGTCCCAGGTGATCTCTCTAGCCCCAGGCTACTTAAAGTCAATAAATCCCTTCATTCAGGGCTAAAAAAAACAAACATTTTTTTTCCTTCAGGTAGACGAGTCAAGGTGGTGCAGTAAGAAAAAAAAATAGCAGCACCTTTCGGCCCCCTCTCACCTCTCCAAATGTCTCTCCACTCGCGACTCTGTTCAGCTCCAGCACTGCTGGACTTATTCCCCAGCATGACACTGAGTAAGACAGACAAGTAGGGCTGGCTGCTGGGGAGCCTGTGCTAGTCAAGGCCTCTTTCACAGTTTAATTAATAGTGTTTGGACAAGAGGGAGAAGGTGGTGTGGGCCATGAGCCAGGTTGTGATGGGGGGGTGCATACATGAACATGTGGGAAAATCAGAGTTGAAAAAGGGAGTACCGTATGTGCTTAAAAATGTCTATCCATGTACATCTGTACTTTTGTAAGTGTACTGTATATGTGAGGACAGTAAACAAGACGACTAGCTCGCTGCGGGGGGGCTGAAGAGGGAGGCAGCAGTAGTCAGTGTTAATTTATGCTCTTCTCAGACTCCAGCCCAGGACTTGTCTGCTACAGGAATAACAAACATGACCCCAGGACACGCCACCTTGGCTACCGTGCCTGAACCCTCAAGCTCAATCAGTCGCCGTCTGACAAACCAAGAGCCACTCAATACGGACTATTATATTGCAGCTCTCCCTGTTGCAAATATGGTCCGGCCACAGTGGACAATAGTAAGTGGGTGAGTGTGTTTGGGCATGTGGGTGTGAGAGAAAACGAGAGACTCAATGCTAAATGCAGTTCGGCGTTTTATGAAGGAGTCAGTGTGGACAGGTTTTGACACTTATGGGACCAGCTTACAGCCGGCAGTGTTCGAGGATATAAACAGCTCGAGTGTGAGGGATGTTAATCTGCATTTTGTCACAGAGAGCGAGGTATTCAGCAAGAAGGACTGAGTCATGGAAAGACTCATAAGGGAGTGAGAGGTTGCTGAGACAAGGAGGGAGGTGGCATGTCATCTTAGTATGTATGGCCCCTGAAGTACTTGTCATGCCTCAGATTGCAAAGTGTCTGTCAAGGTGAAATGAAACACAGCAATTAGTGAAATTTGCTGCACCTGTGAATTGCAGAGTTTTGATACGCCATGATTTTTTTATTCTTCAACAATTAACTAAGACTGAGAAAAATGCTGTTCTGTTTGTTGTGTGCAATCTAGCTGAACGTGTGGTCAACAGAAAAGCACACCCATTAGCAGTTTTAAATTTCACCTTGGTTTAGTCGTACACATAATTTAAACTCTCGTGCATTGTTTGGTCTTTTGCACAAAAAGGGCTATCGATTTGCAAGACAATAAAACCATACCATGGCAGGCACAGTGACGGTGAGCTTCTTTTATCTGTGCGAGTAGCTGGTCAAGTGCCTCCTTCTGGCCTTTCTGACGTGGAGCATTGCCATCAATGTCCCTCCAGCCTGCATGAACAAAAAATAATTTAGAACTAATGGCGGCAAAACAGTTACAACAAACCAAATTCCTCACACCCACAGATGAAGGTGGGACATTTACAAAAGTGAAAAACAGACCTAAATACATAAAAGCAAAGCAATTCCGTTCCCTAAAATTAAGACATATAAATGTTAGTACCATGTGTCGTGTTTTTATTTTTCATGTAGTGACTTCATCAGGCATATTTTCACACTCATGCTAATGTAAAGTGTATTCATTTGGTTGCAGTGTAAACTCTGCCACAGTTTCTGTAAATACGCAGCTCTCTTGGCCGCAGTATAGCTCTGCGTTGGGCCAAACGCCGCTCTACGCGCGCGTGCTGTGCGCAGGCAGTTCACAGTATAGCTCTGCGTTCGTTCTTGCGTTAATGCTCGCGTTTTTTCTCCAAATACTTGACGTCATTTGAGCAACAGCAGGGCGGAGCGTTTACCTACGGGACAAATTGAGGTCGCTGATTGGTCATTTGCTGACACCCCTACTGAATTGATTGACAGGTCGGGTGGGGGAAAAAAGGCACGAGCCGGCAGATGGCTCTGGCTGCAGCCGCTGCGGTGTTCTGTGTTTATATGTTAATAAAAAGTTCTAAAAAATAAAATAAAAACAGGGAGCGCTAGTCCAGAACACCAGGAAATCTGTAGAACCTCGCACAGCCACGTTGGACATGAGTTTAGTTTGCTCGTGACAAATTAATTCATTTCCTCATCATTTCAGTCATGAAGTCAACGGAGGAGGAAGCGATCACTTGACTTTTGGAAAAACAAACAAAAGAAAAGTTCAGATCAGGGATGAAGAAGGGGAATTTAATACATTTGTGTCACGTACAAAACAGTCCGGCGCCGGGCAGTTTATTGTGAGACAACGCGCTTGCGCTCGTAAAATTTGAGCCTGGCGCGTTCGCGACCGCGTTCAAAGGCTTGTGCCGCTGTGTTCGAACGGCGTCGAGCGTCGTTCGGCCCAACGCAGAGCTATACTGGGGCCTTTAGGGTCACAATCTTTTGAAAAGTGAAAGGCCACTGTAAACAGAGACACTTTAAAATCAATCCAGGTTATTCCTGGCATAAATAAATTGCAATACAAGCTGATACAGCGTGTATATAGCGTGTATACTGTACATTCTACCTTTGTGGAGACTTATCACAGATAAAATCTGAAAGTTATGCACCATAACTCATGTTCCCTGAAGGAAGGGAACGAGGTGCAACATACTTGCTATGGGAATTGCGCCCCTGCGCGATTACCTGAAGGAATACACTCACACCTTTACGGCTAGGGCGTCAACGTCGCGCCAGAGGCCCCGCCCTCTGGGTATTTAAGCGACTGACGCCCATCCATCTTTCTCCAAAATTGCACTTCACCGAGCTTTCAGCATTGAAAAGGGCCAGATATGTTGCACCTCGTTCCCTTCCTTCAGGGAACATGAGTTATGGTGCATAACTTTCAGTTCCCTTATCAGTCAGTCACTCGGTGCAACATACTTGCTATGGGAACGTAATTCATTCACGCCCTTGAAATGCTCAGTAAAATGCATGCTAGTGTGAACGTCTGCCTTTGACCAGCAGGCATCTCAAGGCTACTTTCTACTGTGTGTTAGAAAGGACAGCCTGAGTGACATCATACACAGTGACATCCAAACTGTAATGCTTTGCAAAAGTGTTTAATGAGCTCCAGTTTGCAGTAGCACAGATGTCTGCAACTGGTATGCACTTGAACAATGACCAGGAGGTGGCCAAGCCCCAAGTGGAGTGAGCGTGCACTCCAGAGGGTACCTGTTGACCTTTGCTACTGTACGCCCTTTTAATGGCCTCAGTCACCCAATGTGAAAGGTGTTGTTTTGATAGGGCCTTTCCGGTAGCAGGTGCTGCAAAGCACACAAACAGTTGATTTGTTTTTCTCCATTTGGCTGTTCTCTGCATGTAAGTGCGTAAAGCTCTCACGGGGCAGAGAGCCTTCAGCCTTTCCTGTTCCTGAGTGAGGACAGGAGCAGGTGGAAAAGAAGATAAATCAAAGTCCAGACTTCTGTGATTTAGAGTCAAGACCTTGGGGGTATATGCAGGATTAGGCCTTAGGGTGACCTTTGACCCATCAGGGGCGAATCTGGTACACATTGGGTGTACAGACAATGCATGGAGGTCACCCACGTGTTTCGCCAAACAAAGTGCCAAAGAAAAAAGAACAAGAAAAAAAAACAAGAAAAAGAACAAAAATAACAAGAAAATGAACAAGAAAAAAATAAAGAATAAGAACAAGAAGGACAATCAAAGAAAAAAAACAAGAACAAAGAAAAAACAATAAACAAGAACAACAACAAAATAAAGAACAAGACCAAAACAAAGAATAAGAACAAAGACAAGCAAAGAAAAAAGAACAAAAACAAGGAAAAAAAACACACCAAAAAGAACAAAAAGAACAAGAAAATAAACAAGAACAAAATAAAGAATAAGAACAAGAAGGACAAGAAAAGAAAAAAGAACAAGAACAAGGAAAAAGAAAAAAGAGAAAAAGAAAAATGGAAAAAAAAGGAGAAAAAAGAAGAAAAAAGAAAAAGAAAAGGAAAAAGAAAAGGAAAAAGGAAAAAAGAAGAAAAGAGAGAAGAAAAAACAAACAAAAAAAGATGGGAAAAAGCGAAAGAAGAAAAGAAAAATTGATGGAAAAGAAAAAGAGAAATAGAAAACAAGGAAAAAAAAATAAAAAAAATAATAATAAAAATAAAATAAATACTCCACAACCTCAAGGAGACAAGAGGAGAGCAGAGGAAGGTACAGTCATGGAAGGAAANAAGAGTAGAGCGGTTTTATAAGATAACAAGTCTATCTTAACCTCGCTCAGTGGCTCAAATGGAGGATCACAGAGAGCCCCCAAGACCAGGCTAAGATCCCAACCAGGGGTCAGGATCCTGCTGGGTGGTTTTGTCCTAAGCACGCCCTTCATAAATCTTATTATGATTGGATACGCGCCAGGTGTCCTGTGTCCCTAGCCTTCATGACAGGTTGAAATAGCTGATAGGAAAACTTTAATTGTTGAGAAAGAACGACCTTTTTCCAGTAAGTCCTGAAGGAAAATCAGGACTTGAGCCAGGTCGCATGAGTAAGAAATAATATTTCTTTTTGCGCACCAAGCTTCAAAAATATGCCATTTCTGTGCGTTGAGAGACTGTGTTGATACAGCACGAGCATTTTGTATGGTTTTCACTACATTTTCCGGCAGGCCTGATGCCATCAGCTTGTTCTTTTCTGCCAACAAGCGAAGATTTTTAATAGTCCTTGGCCTAGGCTGCTAGGCTACTTCTTCTGGTGACATAGTTTCACCCTGAAGAATAGCAGTTGGTGTATCCAGTTCCCCTCCAAGGGCCCTGGAAGCCGTGACCCCTTGGAGGTCAACCAAGTTTGGGAGAAGGCCTTTTTGTTGATGTGCTACCAGGCTGCTCTGATCGAGAATGATCGAGAGCAGATGCAACTGTAACGCTTATGCTGGTGAAGATTCTCAGTCATCCAGGACATGATAAATCAAAAAGGCGTTCAATTCAGGATCAACTGGACTTTATTTGTAACAGAAAACGTTTCGACTTCTGTCCAGAAGTCTTTTTCAATTCTGAATGGAAGCTGTGAGAACGAGAAGTTTTATACAGGCTTACAAGTCAATAACACATACATGTAAATTGACAGATCACACCTTAACAGTAGGGAGTCCCTTGAAGTCTCTGACAGAAAACACAACTAATCACAGCTGAGGTAATACATACATGTAAATTGACAGAACACACCTTAACAGTAGGGAGTTCCCCTAGTTGTTGTGTTTTCTGTCAGAGACTTCAAGGGAACTCCCTACTGTTAAGGTGTGTTCTGTCAATTTACATGTATGTGTTACCTCAGCTGTGATTAGTTGTGTTTTCTGTCAGAGACTTCAAGGGACTCCCTACTGTTAAGGTGTGATCTGTCAATTTACATGTATGTGTTATTGACTTGTAAGCCTGTATAAAACTTCTCGTTCTCACAGCTTCCATTCAGAATTGAAAAAGACTTCTGGACAGAAGTCGAAACGTTTTCTGTTACAAATAAAGTCCAGTTGATCCTGAATTGAACGCCTTTTTGAACTGTAACGCTTATTAAGGCTAGGCGCCTGACCATGGCCAGATATGGTAAATAGGCAGTCAGAAAAGGTTCAGTTGAGGAGACTGTTGTTTGAATAAAAACACCATCAGACAAGAAGTTTAAGTTTAAAGGAGACCACAGATATGTTTTTAAAATTTTTATGGTATTTCTTTGGGGTTACCAGACACTGTTTATTCAATTTAATACACAAAATAATTCTTAGATAATCAATTATACCCTTTTTAATTCTGCCATTTTTAACTTTCGTTTTGAACGACCGGTTTATGATAATGAGATCTCGTGGCACGCCCTTCAAAGATCTGCTTACATTAACTCCGCCCTCCAAAGGCAGACGAGGAAGTCAACTCACGTTACTGCCACAGAGTCGAGCTGAGCTGAATTGGACCGCAACAGATCACAGTGTACAAGTTGTCGTGTCATTTTTTATTCTTCCTGTCATGTCCAACTCCCTCTCTCCCTCACTCTCACCGTGCGCGCGAGCTGGAGGCTGCGAGCAGTCACTGGCGGACACACATACACACACACACACACTCACAGCGGTGCAGTCTTTTTATCTGAAAACTATCAATTTTAAATCTGCTTAGTGCTCCATTATCTGCGCCAGGAGTGTCAGAGAGGGTTTCTCCGAAACAAAAGGCTTTAAAAAAAAAAGGGAAAAAAAAAAAAGATGCAATGGACGAGATGCGAACCCAAGTCTCCCGGGTGGCGGCCGAGTGCGTTAACCACTCAACCAAACTGGCAGTTGTGCTAAAGTAGTCCTTCATCATATAAGAAGTGTAATTCTTCTACGGTAATGTCGCTTGGACATTGCCATTAAAAATAAAATCAAGCCACGCATCTCTGCTCTCTGAGACTGGAAGAGTGTGTATCAACACATGTTGTGTAATGCAGCCAACAACGCAACATTTAACTTTAGGAGCCATTCTGCTGAGATGAACTATTCCTCTTCTTCTCCATTTGATTTATGGCGGATCGCAAACAACTGTTAGGTGCATACCGCCACCTAGTGTGCAGGCTGAGATGAACTCAGGAACCGCGTGGGTGGAGCATTACCAGGGGTTGCTAGGTGACGGGGGCGGGACAAAGGTTGGGATGGGTTGTGGCTGTGGGTTGTGGCTGCGGTTTGTGACGTAACAAACCGCAGGAAGTGCAATCGGCCCGTTTCTATCTAAGATAAATAAATATACTTATAGTAAATAAACCACTGGGTGCATTTTTTTGGCCTTAGGACTGTTTTTTTATGAAGTAAATACCCAAAGTTGAGTACAAAAACATTAAAAAGTGAATTTTGCATCTGTGGTCCCCTTTAAGGTTTTTGTATTATATATACTTAGGTAGGTATTTATAAAAATAATATTGGTAATAATAATAATAATTTTCTGAGTACAGGGTATAACCAAAAGACAAAATGCACACAACAAAACAGACCCTGATTACAACCAAAAGACAAAATACACACAACAAAACAGACCCTGATTAAACCCAAGAGTTCTTTTCTTTTTTTTCTATTTTAAATCAGTTCTTGAATCCCGGATGATTAATGGTCCATCAATCAATAATCCGGTTTGTAGTTCATGATCCAGGGTAATATGTCCAGAAAAAAACAAATAGTTTGGTGCAATTTAAGTCCTACCGCACAGCTGCGGTGATCCGGTAAAACCTGACCTGAACAAGGTCATAAATAAAACAAAAATTAGCATAACTATATACACAGGACTAAACTGTTATCACAAATAGTTAAACATTCACATAGTTAAACATTCACAAAAAATAAATAAAATAATTCCAGCAAGTATTTTTCAAGAATCATTCAAATGAACTTCAATTCAAAGATCACATCTATAGTACAGATCAAACCAAAGTTTCAGATCAAATTAAAGTTACATATCTAATTAATGTTACAGATCAAGTTTTAAAGTGCACTTCCAAGTTTTATCCAAATTTAATTAATTTAAGAGTCAATTTAAGCTTAATTTACGTCAGTATCGTTTCAATAAAAAAATAGTAATTTCTTTTGTTGCACAACTCAAAAGAAATTAACCAATTCCAGATTTCTATAGGCCGTCAACAAATTTAATGAAAATTAACTAAAATTATCCTTAAAGGATGAAATTACAAAAAGCAAAGGCTCTATTTAATACTTTACGTATATATCTTCTATTCGGCCACAAACTTAACAAAAAGAGAATGATCTTTCAATCACTAAGACCACTTTTAATCTTAAATGCATGGATGGAGTGGGTGTGTCACCACCGTATTTCTATTTCATAAAAAGGAACCTAAATACATAAAACAAACGACTCACCGTCGAGTGGTTGACATAAAACACCCAATACAATCCTCCGGTCGTGTTAATTTGGCTTGATACAGCAGGTTTCTCCCATGATTTATGAAGACGCTGAGCTCAAGCAGTTAGCAACAGCGTCAGCAGCACAACTGCACAACTATGATGGAACACCCGAGTTCACCTCTGACCTGGAATTTAAAGCGTGCCGTCATATTGTCCCTTTCAAAATAAAATACAGATTAATTATTTTGTGCAGGTTACACAACCTGTTGTCTTTATTAGACAAAAAAGGAGCAGAATGTCTGTTTTCTCTCTCCTTGTTCCGGGTCATGGAACTGAGAAGCTGCAAGTTTTGTAAACGAGCAGATCTTCTGACGCCAACTTGTTTCCTGGATGGGTCCAGTTTACTGGTCCTTGGTCTTAACAGAGCGTTAGAACCAGGCAAACCGGCCAGGGTCTGTGATTCACCCATTGGGGGAATATTGTTTGAGAGCAGAGCTAAACCAGCACAGTGAGAAAGGTCACGTGCTACGGGATCACTGCTTGGACATTGCATGTCACTCATTAGTAATAAAGGGACAGCTACAACGTGAGAACGTGGAGATGATTCTTTGTGTTTGGCAGACTTTAAATTGTTTGGTGATAAGGAGCCCAGTTCCCTTCGAATAACAGGAAGAGGAATCAGATTTAGCTCTGATTTGTTTAAACACACAGCAGCCTGAACACAATTGCTTTTGTGAACGTGTGAAGCCTGTGGTCGCCTGACGTGGCCCCCCCGTCGTTAGATTCTTTTGGCGCGTCTCCCTTAGACGCGGGCATGTCACGTGTTTGCTTGGTTAGTGTATTGGCCGTCCCGTCGTTCACAATGGAGCGGGAGCTGGAACACGTGACCCCCCTCACCTGTCTCCATGAGGGGTAGGGGGCCTGCTTGCAGACGCCTCTGTGCCTGTTCGCTACAGAGGCACCCTGCCGGGGTTCATTGATTAGGCTAAAGGGCGAGGCATAGCTCTGCGCTAGCGCGAGCGCGAGGCCACGCGACACCACGCTGTGTGAGCTCCGCTTGCACAAGCCTTTGAATGCTCGCGCGAATGCGCCAAGCTCAAATTTTACGACCGCTCACGCTCGCGCGGTGTCTCACAATAAACTGCCCTGGTGGCGGACTGTTTTGTATGACACACAAATTAATTAAATTCCTTTTCTTTATCGCTGATCGGGCCTTTTCTTTTGTTTTTTTGCCTAAAGTCAAGTAATCGCTTGAAGCGGTCACCATTCACTTCCTCCTCCGATGAGGAGGAATGAATGAACTTGTCACGAGTGAACTAAACTCATGTCCAACGTGGATGCGCAGGTTCTAAACATTTCCTGGTGTGCTTGTCTGCTGTGTGGGTTGAAGGACCAGCGCTCCCTGTTTTAATTTTAATTTTTAGGACTTTTTTATTAACATATAAACACAGAACAAAGCTGCACAGCCCTCTGCCTTTTCTTCAGACCCGACATTCTTCTCAGACCCGACCTGTCAATCAAATCAGTAGGCTGTCAGCAAATGACCAATCAGCGACCTCAATTTGTCCCGTAGCTAAACGCTCTGCCCTGCTTTTGCTCAAATGACATCAAGTATTTGGAGCAAAAACGTTGGAGCCACACGCTGCTTCACGCTGAGCTCTGCTGTGAACCCCCCACGCGCAGCACACGCGCGTGGCGCGGGGCTCGGTCCAGCGCGGAGCTCTGCGCCGGCCTTAACACCCCGTGAGCTGTGAGGGAAGGAGGACGGCCCCCTTCCTCTATGCCGGCTGGCAGGCCAGAGGGACCTGTTCTGCTGAAGTTACTCGTGTTTTTTTTTTTGGAGTCAATAAAACAGAGAGGGTCTGTTTTATGAGCTTTATTTGTGCTTATGTGCAACAACATATATGAGTTTATCAATCAATCAATCAATCAATCAATCAATCAATCAATCTTTATTTATAGAGCCCCTTTCAGAAGCCAGGAGGTGCACAAAGTGCTGAACAATACAGAAATAAAAACAAGCAATAAAAACAAACAATAAAAAAACAACAACAATAAAAAAACAGCCAGTTAAAAATTAAAAACAATTTAGACCTAACAAGAATGTCAAAGAACCACTAGGCATTAAAAGCCTGCCTGAATAAGAAGGTTTTTAGATTAGATTTAAAAGACTCCATATGAGTAATGGAGCGCAAGTCCAGAGGTAGCTTATTCCAGAGACTGGGTGCAACGAAAGAAAAGGCCCGGTCACCCCAACGTTTGTAGTTGGTCTTTGGAACAGATAGGAGAAATGTATTTGATGATCTCAGTGTTCTCCTATATTCGCGGACAGTTACAAGATCAGTCAAATACAGTGGGGCAAGACCATTAAGAGCTTTAAAAGTGAATAATAAAATTTTAAATTTAATTCTAAAATCAATTGGAAGCCAATGGAGAGAAAATAAAACAGGGGTAATGTGTTCACGTCTGGAGGTGTTTGTTAAAAGTCTAGCTGCAGCATTTTGGACCAATTGAAGGCGTTTAATGGAGGATTGGGAGATTCCCGCATATAGGGAATTGCAGTAGTCAAGCCTTGAGGTGATAAAAGCATGAATGGCCTTTTCTAAATCAAAACGATTTAAAAAAGGTTTAACTTTGTATAAAAGACGTAGTTGATAAAAACAGGCCTTGACTACAGACGCTATTTGTTTATCAAATTTTAAGTCCTTGTCAAATGTCACCCCCAAGTTTTTAATTTTTGGTCTGCATTTGGAAGTTAGAGCACCAAAGTTACAGGGAGCATCATCACCGAAGAAGATGCATTCTGTCTTTCCTTCGTTTAAAAACAAAAAATTACGGTGAAGCCACTGTTTAATGTCGGCAATACAATCAGCGTATGGGGTGAGAAGATTGCTGTTTTTGGGTTTCATTGGTAGATAAATTTGTACATCATCGGCATAGCAGTGAAAAGAAAAATTATGTCTGGCTATTACTGATCCAAGGGGCAGCATGTACAGTGAAAAGAGGAGAGGACCGAGAATAGAACCCTGCGGCACACCACAAGAGAGAACGGCAGTGGAGGAAGAAAGAGTGTCCAGCATGACAGAGAATGTTCTGTTGGTCAAGTAGGCAGTGAACCACTTGAGTGCTGTACCAGAAATTCCAACATAATGTTGAAGGTGAGATAGAAGGACAGTGTGGTCTACTGTGAGTTTATGTCACTCACAGCAGGAAAAACATGATTTGTGCATGCAACAAAGTCACTAGCTTTTTGTACCGTGCTACAAATAAAGTTTGGACATGAAGGGATCATTTCCCGTACCGCGTGGGCGGGTGATCGTGCAAAGTCAAGGCGTGAACCTGGTTCATCAGGCACGTTTTGTCTAACGTCCCGGTTCGCCGAGGAGGCCCGGTTATGTCTGGCCGCCTGGCGGGGGACGAACCTGTTCCTGCTCCATGCGTGTTCGTTGCAAGGTGGACCCGGCGGTTGTCTTTGCCGGGGCTCATCCTCGTACGCCGGCCGTTTTTGCGGTGGGACACACGTTGCCGAGCGGTGTCGAGGCTGCGCAGGTCTGCCTCCAGCAGACTCCCTGGGGGGGGGAAGCTTCTCCTGGGAATGCCCACCCGGAGAGCCTCAGCCTGTTTGCGCCTTTGGTCCAGCTTGGTCTGAATTCGATCCAAAGCTTTCCCAAATAATCCCGTCGGCTCTATCGAGTGGTGGAGAAAAGGCACCTTTTGTCCCTCGGGGAGATCCGTTAAAGTCATCCACAGATGGCGTATCGCGATGACCACTTCCGCCATGCCTCTGCCTTGAGCAACACTGGCTGTTCCCATCATGCGGAGCACAAAGTCTGTTGCCCTGTAGGCTTCATCCAGCAAGTCGGCGGCAGCCTGCTTGTCCGTCGTTACCTGAAGCTGTTGCAACTTTTCAGCTAGGTAAGCCTGCATCAACGCGGGCGCGTTCACGACGCGCGCCGTGAGTCCCTAAGCTCTTTAGCATTTCTCAAGAAGAGAAGCTGAGACTCGACAAGCTTTGCTGGGAAGAGTTGGTTTTGTCCCGGATGACTTGGGAGCCAGGTGAGACGCTAGCGTGTCCTCAATTTGAGGCACGTTAACTATTCCCACGGTCCCACCTCATCCATCCCGTCCACGTCGAGGAACTGTGAGAGTGGTAAGAGCATGGGAGCTCGGGGCTGAGCCCAGGTGCGAGTTAGTTCTGTGAGGAAGTCCGGGAACACGGGCATCCTTTGCCTTGTGGCGGCCTGCTGCTTTGAGTAAAAATAATTTCCTGCCAGCCTCGTGACCTGTTGACGAGGCGGAGGCTCTGGCCATGGGATGTGCAACGCGTCCGTTGCTCTATGGCACAGGTCGAACAGAGCAGGGATGGAAAAGTCAGTTTCTGGGAGCACAGGTACCGGGGTCTGGGAGAGGTCTTCTCCCTGTTCCTCCAGTTCGATGACTGCGTCCTCCATGGAAAATTCGCCCGAGGCTGAAATCAAGATCTCGTCCTCATTCATCATACCTCGAGTGTTGAATTCGACTGTTAAGTCCACAATAGGAGCCAGCACGTCAGGGCTGTCGCTCCATGCGGCTCGTGCGTTGTCGTCCAAAGCCATGTTCTCGAGCTCCGGCGTGGGAGTGAGGGGCTCGTTGGTGTCTGGATCCGCTGGCACTGCTGGGGCGCCCATGGCCTTGGCCACAAGGTCAACCCGGTGCTGCAACACTGCATCCAGCATCTGGCTGCAGTGTGGGAAAAAGTCGGGCGTATCCAACGCCATTTTTGCGTGTAACATTCCCGGGCAGACTGGACAGGCCTCATGGGTGCATGAGGTAATGCACCATCCTATTTAAAAGAACTTCTCACCCCTCACTGTCCTTCCTGCACTCTCCGCTCTTCCAACACCCATCTTCTTCTCACTCCCAGGTCTCGGTCTCGCACAATGGGAGACCGGGCTTTCTCCTGCGCTGCCCCTCGGCTGTGGAACGCCCTGCCCTCATATCTGAGGGCCCCACAGACCGTGACATGTTTTAAAAAAAGTCTTAAAACCTTTCTTTTTATCCAGTTTTTTAAATAATTAATTGTGCTTTTGTTTTTTATTGCACCCAGTTTTTTGAGTATTTTATCTGCATTTTGTGAATTTTAAATTTTTGATGCAATCATCTGTGAGGCTCCATCCTCTTGGTTGTTCCTTTTCTTTGTTGCATTTATGATTGATTTTTATCTTGATTTTATTTTTCATTGTAGCACTTTGAGATCTGTTTGATGTAAAGTGCGTTATAAATAAAAGTTATTATTATTATTATTATGGGTGTCCGTCGCCGCGAGGGAGAAACCATATCTGCTAGGACAGGCGCGCGAAGTTGAGCTCACTGTCCCGCTGGTTTTCCTTGGAAGTCTTGTCTTTCGCTTTCCTTTCTCCGGAGGCATGTCCGAGATAAGGCGAGCGAGTCCTTCCAGAATTATTTTCTTTTTAATTTGTTTAGACGTCTCCTCCATCGTGTCGCTTTCGCTGGCTAGCCCGCTACGGACTAGCAGGGGTAGCTGTTGGGACACAGTTAGCACCGTCGAGCAAAGCAGTCTGTGGAGAGAGGAGAAGAAAATACTTTGGGGTTAAGAGAAAAGGGCCGGACTAGTTTTCGCTAGTCCAGCAGTACGCAGGAATAATTCTCTGTGCGCTCTGTGTAGGAAGCAAGCTCACCTCTAGTTGAGCAATGAAGCAACAGAGAAGTCCCGCGAAGAGAGGTAGTTCAGGTTTAAGCGAGGTGAAAGGCAAATAAGAGAAAGATGAATGGGCGTCAGTCGCTTAAATACCCAGAGGGCGGAGCCTCTGGCGCGACGTTGACCTCCCAGCCGTAAAGGCGTGAGTGTATTCCTTCAGGTAATCGTGCGGGGGTGCAATTCCCATAGCAAGTATGTTGCACCGAGTGACTGACTGATAAGGGAACCATACCTTTCCCCCGTACTTTAAATCTAACTATAAAATTGACGCTCCATCCTTTATGTATTGATTGAAAGATTGTGTAAGTAAATCAGCTGCCAGCATCTTGAAGATGTTGGATGCCGTCTACATGACTCTCTAAGATTCATAACTGGTTGTAACTACCGTACCATCACAGCACTCTTATTGATCAGTTGGTCATAATTATCTACACACAAACTCTCACACTGGTACATCATCTATAAATCACTTATTCTGCTACTGCCCACATTCAACAGCTAGTGAAGAAGCTTAGATTAAAACTAGGGTTTTACTTCAGGATCAGATCCTGTCTATCGTTTGAGGCTAGAAAGCGACTACCGGTAGTTGCTACTTTTATGTCTGTACTGGACTGTGGTGACATTTTATTCATGCATCCTTCTCTTAAATGTCTCTATTCGCTGGATACTGTTTATCATGGAGTTTTAAGATTTTTAACAGGTTTAAAAGGTTTTATACTGCACATCATTGCACATTATACAACCGGGTTGGATGGATGGCCTTGGCCACCCGTTGACGCCACCATTGCATATTTTTATTTATAAGACCATACTAGGACTTCTTCCTTCATAGTTGTTGGCCTTTATGAAGAGAAAATCCACTGGAGGATACTTACTTCGTTGTGTGAACTTATTTTTACTTTTGGTGCCTAAAGTCCAAACTGAAATTTGAAAGAAATCTTTTCAGTTTTCTGCTCCATCTTCTTGGAACCAGTTGCAGAAATACATGGTACCATTAATTAATGACTGACAAACTGATAGATTTACATGTGAACTGATATTGCATTTTAATGCTTATTTTTAAATGTTTAATTATCTTTGTGTTTGTCTCTCTGTTACTATACAAGCACACTAATGAAGAATTAAGTCATAATTACAAGCAAACGTGAAACGCTAAAATCCCGAGCTCTGTTTCACAAACACACAAACTCTTCATTCTTTTAGATGACTGGCTCCTCAGAGAAACAAAAAAAAGTCTCTTCAGCACTTTTTGCCTTGTGTGTAAAGCACAGGAGGATGAGTCAGCGATAACCCAACCCCCAACCAATCATTACACCCCTAACCCCGCCCTCCAACTAGAGCCCCCTGGAGGGTGTATGGGGCTGAAACACGGTGCGCTCTATTCCCGGAAAGGTGCCTGTCCCGACAAGACAAGCGGACCCTTTAATGGGCGTCCACGGCCAGGTATAAGGCCCCCACTGTTGGGGCTGCGCAGCGCGCTACAGCACACACATGCAAATATTTCCAGTGGTAGGCCCAAATGGAAAACACAAACACGCAACATCTAAATTAGCTCTGAGAGCGGGAGGAAGGGAGAGAGGTGGTGCAGCAAAAAAAAAAAAAAAGAGAGAGGGATAGCCTAGTTTCTTTAAAATGAAGACCATTTATACACACTTGCTGCAAAACACTATGTGCTGATGAGGACGAACATGTTCATGTGTTGTCCAGATGTTCCACTGGTGTCCCAGTGTACCCACAGTGGTGCTTTCTACAGTTTGTTCACCCTGTTGCAGCAGGTCGTTTCCCAGCTGGAGAAATTTTACAAGCACAATATTGCCATGAAGAATATAAATCATGTAAATGATAAAAAATAAAAAATAAACACTTTATAACCAAATGTATGGTATTTTTAAGATGAAAGAAAAAAAGAAAGCAAGTAAAACAGTAGAAGAGGGTCAAATCCACGGTGTGCAGTGGTCAACACCTCAGCTGTTGCACATGACTTCACGGTTAATTTCTTGGCTGAACCTGAGGCCATGTAACCGTAGCCTCAGGATGGTGCATGGAAAAGTTCCTGCTGGGTCTCCACACCATCCTGATATCTGCAAATGGTACCTGAAAGTCCGCTCACCCCTCTGGCTGAAGACAGTGCATGTGGACCCTTCATGAATACAATGCTTTTCCTAGTTCATTACAATGACCTAAACCACCACAATTAAATAGTTAAACCAAGTTTAAGACAACAACAAAAAATGTTTCAACTCTTAAAAATCCCCATTACTGTATTCAGTGTCCTGACAACTTTTGGTACCTTTATGATATAAAAACACCCCCCACCACACACACACACACATACCAAAAAACCTTGGAGGTGCATATGCCTTTGTAAATTTAGAGTTTTATGCATAAATGTTTGTAAAACTAGATTCAGACACAATGCAGACTCACTGGAAGGTGCAGCACAAGCTGGTGTGGAAACTTTTGGAGGCCCCCAGCCCTTCATGTTGTATGCCGACACGTGTACATAATAATAGGTCCCCTGGAAAAACAGGAGAGATGACAGTTAAGATTTAGTGGCAATTGCAATCACAGCATCACATACAGTACGGTACACAATAAAAATATATTACAGTATGTTTATTTAATGCATATGTATATCCAATATTATGGATTGGGTATAGTGCCTATCAAGAAGCTCTATCTGTCACTGCTCAGTTTGTAGACTGATCTCTGAATCAATCAAATCAGTCACTAACATTTGCCTTGCCCTCTGTCTATAGCAGTCTAAGGCAGCAGTCTTATATGAAGAAGGGGTTTTGCTTACATATTAATAAAATACAAGTGGACGTTTAGTTTTTTCCTTAAAGGGGACCACAGATGCAACATTCACTTTTTAATGTTTTTTTTTTAACTCTACTTTGGGTATTTACTTCTTGGCACAGTGGTAATGGCAGTCGACCCCCAATCGGGAGGTCGGAGGTTCGAGTCCCGCATCCGCCCACCATGTGTCGTTGTGTCCCTGGGCAAGACACTTAACCCCAAGTTGCTCCCGGTAGGTCTGGATAGCGCCCTACAAGGCAGGCTACCACTAACGGTGTATGAATGTGTGTATGAATGGGTGGATGGCTCGTATTGTAAAGCGCTTTGGGGCTCCTCAGAGGGGGCTGGAAGGCGCTATATAAATAAGCTCCATTTACCATTTACCATTCTTTAAAAAACAGTCCTAGGGCCAAAGAAATGCACCCAGTGGTATATTTACTCTAAGTAGATTTATTTTTCAGGGATATAAATGTCTCGTTTTCAAATCCTCGCGCTTGTGACGTCACAAGCGCCAGTACAACCCACCCCAAACCTGAGTCCAGCCCCTCACCTAGCAACCCCTGGTTAGGCTCAACCCACTTCAGTATAAAAGACGTGACGGTTGTTTTTCCTGATTTCATCTCATCTTTTGTTTAAATGTTCTTAATTTCATGTGTACAGCACTTTGTTGCAGCTGTGGTTGTTTTAAATGGCTTTATAAATAAAGTATAATTGTTATTTTTACGTTTTAGTTCAATTTTTAGCGTATTAGCGATCGCTCCCAACGAGCAGCCGGCAGACGTAAAACGAGCAGATCACCGCTGCCTGACCATGCAACGAGCGGAGCAAAGCGGGCGGGGATTGGACATGCCGGCGAAGGGACCATCTGCCGCCGGGAGCTGCTGGGAGCTGCTAGCTTTTGAGGACCGTTTGTCCGATCAGAGGTTGCCTCATACGGATAAATTATCTGGAAACACTCGGTGAACTTTGTGTATGTGTCTGCGATCGCTCCCAAAGCGCCTCATGCAACGAGCGGAGCTAAGCGGGCGGAGGAGGAACGAGCTAACATTAGCCTCGGATTCGGGTGGGCTAATGCTAACAGGTGCAGCAAATGGCGGCGCGCGCATGCGGCTTTCGGTAAGTTATCTTAAGCTAGCACTAGCCATTTCTAAAGTGCATGAAATGCTAACGTAAAACCTTTGGAGGGCGGAGTTAATGTAAACAGATTTTTGAAGGGCGTGGCCTTCAGAGCTCATTATCATAAACAGCCTGTTCAGAACGGAAATGAGAAAAGGCAGAACTAGAAAGGGGATATTTCATTATCTAAGAATTATTTTGTGTATTAAATTGAATGAACATGGTCTGGATAGCCCACAGACATACCATAAAAAAAATATAAAACCAATACTTGGTCTCCTTTAAAAAATACAATTTGAGAATCTGTTTGTCTACATGTTTACTTGTAAATGCCAAACATAAACCAGGTGACAGGCTTTTTTTTAACCATTTTGAAAAAGCTTGTCTTCCTACTAGAGGATTACATTTTCCAGGAGTCCTGCAGGTCACAGGATTCCGGCAGGATTCCGGCAGGACAGGAGTGAACTTTAATATAACTCACATGATTGGGATGGGACAGGACGAAAAGTTAACGGGACCAGACAGTAGAGGGAACAAACCAATAGGACAACAACAAAAAAATACTTTGGACATGCACTGCTATTTTGTAGTTTTCTTTCATTAAGCTTTCACTCTGGAATACCAGACCAACAATGCTCCAATCTGGAAATGATGCTCTGAAGTCTTAGTCTGGTAAGCTGCATGACATCCTGCTTCGCCGAAACGAGCTTGTTCCCTATTGTGAACATCTTGAGGACATCGTCATTTTTATTAGTTGAGTTCTCTTGCTTGGTACATTATTTTCTTTTTTTGTTTGTTTTTGTTTAAGCAATTTGAAACATGACAGTAATGCCACTGTTTAAAGGAAACAATTGCTCAGTAATCTATCTAAAAAAGCTAAGTCTGGTCCTCTGGACATTCAAAAAACAAAACAAAACAAAAAAGTAGAAACTTTTGACAGAGAAAGTATTTCGGACGAAAGACGAAACGTTTCTACTTTTTTGTTTTGTTTTGTTTTTTGAATGTCCAGAGGACCAGACTTAGCTTTTTTAGATTTTTTTCTACCCGGATTATTGAGCATGCATCAGGGTAATTGCTCAGTAAATTAGTAAAATGCAACTTTATAAGTTCTGTTTGGGTTCATGGTGTGACCCATAGAGTTTTATTTTATTTTAAATATTTTCTTTTTACTGTAACTGACCTTCAAAAGAACTAAGAACAGGGACTCAGCAGCTGATCTTCTGTAGAAAAACTATAGGAACCACACGTTTCACATTTTCATATAAAGAAACCGGTCCATATGATATGATTTAACCTTTTTTGTTGTTATCTACCTGGATTATTGAGTTTATAAACATTTTTTATCAGGACTACAGGCCATGTATTATTTGTTTTGACATTTAGTGAAGGTTTTTGTTTGGATTAAGGCAATAAATGCCTCCCTATTTCACTACAGATGAACTGTTCCTGTTGACATATCTTTTGAAATAAAACTGAAGAACACAAAGTCATATAAAAAGGAATGGTAGAAGATTAAATCAAATTCACTGTATTTCCTAAAGCCTCAGGAAGCCTTATTTAAGGATGCCCAATGTGCCCAATGTGCCTTACTCACTGCATATGCCACTTTGCCTCCATACCAACATCAACTACCTCATACATATACTGTGTACATTAACTCATATGCTGCTTTGCCACTCTTTGCAAATGTCAATGCTAGAACCTTCAGTTTATTTTATAGATATACTTTTTATACTTTTTATACTACTATGCAAAAACTCAGGACAGTATTACACTTTTATTATTTCATTTTATGCTTATGTTCATTAAATGTTTAGTGTTTTAGTGTTGGTGTAAATTTTCATACTTTTATACTACTATGCAAAAACTCAGGACAGTGTTACACTTTTACTATTTTATGCTTATGTTTATTAAATGTTTTAGTGTTTTAGTGTTTAAATGGTTACTGTTGCACCGAGGGACTGAGAGAAACGCAATTTCAATCCTGTGTATGTCCTGTACATATTGCAGTTCTGACAATAAAGCTGACTTTGACTTTGACTTTTGACTAAAGACTAAATGGAAAAGAAGAAAAAATGGGAGCACTACAGGAGTGGGAATCATTCTGAATGGGAGCAGGAGTCATGTTACTAGGAGTGGGACAGGGCAGGATTTTTTTCTGTGGGACCAGGACAGGACATGAGTGAAAATCCACTCCTGTGTCATCCTCTACTGTACTTCCAACCGCTCCTTAATTGGAAACCATAACTTAAAAATATTAATGAATAATTAAGTCACAGCAGTCATTTTGGCCTGACTGTGAGTAAAGGTTGTATGTAGCGCTTGTTGAATGCAATAAATAAAAAAAATCATGTAGGAAATTAACTTTTAATGTACAGTAGCCCAAATATTTCTAACTTGTTTGTATATGATCACTGAAGGTCCTCAGTTGGGAGAATAGCTCCTACATTTTTTATTGGCTTGCAGCAACAGCTGGAGAACCTACAGCTTGATTTGTTTTGTATATTTTCTTGGTTATAAACTAGCATATAAAGAGTGACTGCATCTATTTAATCTTGTAGAGGGAGGGGGAATGCTACTTGACCAGTTTCATGTGGAAATGGTTTTGTCTGTCAAAGTTTGTTGTGCAGGCATGTAGAGGAAATGAAATACACAGAGAAGCAAGTTCTTACTCAGATACTGTAAGGAAGAACCTTTAACAGTAAAGAAACACTTGTGTGAAGGTTGTTACATTGTAATGTGCAAAAAAACCTGAAACAAAAGTCTTTCCAGTTTAAAATGTCAATAATTTGTCCGAGAAGGAAAACTCACAGAAGTTAGTCCAGTTATGTTGCACTGTAGGAGTGTGGTGTCATCCACTATCATTTCACCCAGCAAAGGATTGAACAAAGGTGCACTGCTCCAACTCACTTCAAATACACACATAAACATGTTGATTTAGTGAGAAAAATACGCACATGTAGCTGAGATATTTAAATTTCAAACTCAGACTCAAATAAATACACTTATTACGCATGTTTTTATAGTGACTTGTTTGGGCTAAATGAGGTAATGGCTGACCTTTATACTTGGTAACCACAGCAGAGTTGACACAGAGAGGTTCATGAAAGTCAACCTGTAAACTTGTGCTGCTGCTGACACACAGGCGAACTACAGTGGGAGCATCTGGAGGGCCTGGGGGTGCAAGAAAACAGAACGTAAATAAGTCAAAAGGTCAAGACAGCCAAACTAAACTCTTATACCGCATCTTAGAACCATTACAGTGGAATTAGGAATGCTACATATTTTAATCAACAATATTGTTCAAAGAATTAACCAAACAAATTATAACAATATAAAGCTGGGAAGATTTGAATATGCTCTCGTCAAAATGCAAAGATGTTTAGCTAAGAGAGGGGATGCCTTAAACTTTGTAAATGGGGGGTAACCATGTTATTAAAACAGGAATACAAGCATTATATGTGTTAGATTTCCTCATGTGGAAGTCATTAACTCAAGTCAGACAAAAAAAAAACAGCAGCTAAAAAAAATAGTAAACCAAAATAAATTCAGAAATAGATTAAATATTTATTTAAAAACAGCTAAATTAATCCTAAATGTTGGCTTACTAGCATGCTCGAACCCCGCCTGCATGCGCCGGAAGAGCCGCAGCCTCCACTCCCAAGCTTTCAGCTGCCGCTCCTGGTCAGATCCTTCCCGTTCGTCGGGACCCTCGTTACGCAACTGGGCCTGGAGCTCTGAAACTCGCTGCTCGGCCTCCTGCACCAAGGTAGTCAAATGCACAGCTCGGCCCTCTAAACTCACAACTATGAGCGACAC
>JBBPBX010005824.1:53087-70668 GCA_038048925.1 Garcialebias charrua | reverse complement strand
TTGGGCGGGCGCTCTTGGCCGTGCCGTCCATGTGGGATTTTGTGTCCTCTTGGACGGCGGGCTGACTGCGGTTCGCAGGGGTCGTGGCGGCCCTGGTGGGTGTGGGCTGTTGGTTCTGCTGTTGGCGACCCTCGGGCCGTGTCCCTCTCTGGTCTTGGCTCAATGTCCTGGCGGTCGGAGAGGTGTTTCCTTACCTCACTCCTTGGGTGGACCTTGGCGAGCTGGGGGGGTAAGCAGGGTCAGCGGGGGAGCTGACTCGCTGTGGGAGCACTGTTCCTGCAGATATTTTTCTCCCCATCCCTCAACACGCACCTCCGCCCTCTTCATCTTAAATTAATACATGTAGGGAATTTGGGTCTCGGGTGTGCTGCAATGGTTTTACATCTCTGTTGTTAAGAGCACCTGGGACTCAATTTTATATACACTTTAGACATTCATTCATAAACATCTTCATAAAAGTCACATATAGGGAATGGAGTGAGCACTATGGCTATGGGTGGCGGGATGACATCAATCTCGCCCCCATGCCTATGCTCACTCAACATTATGCATCTAGACAATTAGGGCCTGGGTTAGAGTTGGAGTGGAGGGGAAACTGGTATAATGCTAGCCTTTGCTCCTTCTCTTTCCCTTTTAAATACACTTTACAACAACACTCACCAACAGTACATTTGGGGGCGGGGGTGTGTGTGTCGGGGTCTTGATTTGTTAATTTCAATTTTATTTATTTATGTATTTATTTATATATTATTTATTTATTTTTCTCTTACCCCCTGGTTGCCTTGCGGACATTCTGGGGGTGGGCCGTCAGGGGTTGTGCTGGGGTGTGGGGGGGTTCGGGGCCTGCGGGTTCGCCGTGGGCGGGGCTGGCAGTGCGCTCCCTCTGGGGCTGCTTGGACTCGGGTGTCCTGTCCTGTCGGCGGGGCGCGGGGTGTGCCGGATCTTGGGACGTCTGCTGCTCTCCACCCCAGAATGAATGGGTCTACCTCCTGGGTTTGGATGTGGGCTGCCCCATGTAGGGAGCAGGTACATGTCTTGGACCTAGGGGGTATAGAGTGTGCATCGGGATTATGAATGGAGCGTGTCGTTATTGTTTGTCTTTCTGTGACTGAGGGTGAGGATGAGGGTGGGTCTGAATGAGTGTGTCTGTGTATGAATGTTTAAGTGTCAGGCTGGGACTTGGACTGCCCCCTCTCTGATACTTCTGAGGCTACCCAGTGTCGCGCTCCTGCCACGTGGCCCCCTGGTGGGTGTTCCTCTGCCTACGGGCGTGCTTGGGGCCCTCACTATCTGGGGCTGGGCGCTTGGGCGTTTGTCAGCTCGGCCTGGTGGCTGCCTGGTGGGGCTCGGGTCCTCTGGTCCTGTCAGGTCTGGACCTGAGGGATGGGCGTCCCCGGTGCCCGAGCCTCGGTGACCGGCCCTGGGGCTACGTCGGTGCAGCGGGCTCCGGCGGGGGCCTGTGTATTGTCGCTGTTGACCCCGGGGGGTCATTGTGTGTGGTCCCTGGTGGGGTTCGTCCGGTTCTTCCACTGGTCGGATCTGGGGAGTGGACGAGTGGCTCGTCCTGTTCGGGTGGTCCTGGGGACTCTGGGCTCGGGGTCCTTCCTGGGGTCTTGGGCTTTGATCGCCCCTTCGTCTGTCTCGGGCTTTGGGGGGACGGGTCTCTGATGCTTCACAGTCGCTACTAAATGTTCTATTGGAGGAACCTTATTCACTTATGCATGCTCACAACCACACACAAATGGATGCAGGGATGTATAGTAGATGTATGTAGATGGGTATATAAATGAATATAAATATATATGTATGTATATTGTATATATATTTGTAGGTATGGGTATGTGTATTTATAGAAATCTTTTGCAAGGTCATGAATATTATCAGTCTTTATGCTTGTATGTTTCGTTGTTGTGTTCTGTCATGTGCTTTGCAGGATTGTGGACGGAGGTTTGGTGTGTTTGCCTTGTGCTCTTTCTGTGGACAATTGTTGTTTTGTTGTCTCACTTTCTCTTTTCTTTCTTTCTTCTATTAAAAAAAAAAGAAAAAAAAAAGGAAAGATAGTCTGCTAACGTATAAGAAAGCTCTCCATAAAGCTAGAACATTATATTTCTCATCTTTAATAGATGAGAATAAAAATAACCCTATAGGTTTCTGTTTAGTACTATTGCTAGAATAATTAAAAGTCCCATTTCTGTATCCCTACAACTACAAGTAGTGATGACTTCATGAGATTCTTTATAAATACAATTATTTCAATTAGAGAGGAAATTCAAACCATCCTTCTTTCTACTATCCCTAGTCCCCTGTAAAATGAGACAACTTTAAAGGGGACCAATTATTGGTTCTTAAATTTTTTATGGTATGTCTGTGGGTTATCCAGACCATGTTCATTCAATTTAATACACAAACTAATTCTTAGATAATAAAATATCCCCTTTCTAGTTCTGCCAGATCTCACTTCCGTTCAGAACGGGCTGTTTATGATATTGAGCTCTGAAGGCCACGCCCTTCAAAAATCTGTTTACATTAACTCCGTCCTCCAAAGGGTTTACGTTAGCATTTCATATACGTTAGAAATGGCTAGTGCTAGCTTAAGATAACTTACCGAAAGCCGTCTGCGCATGCCGCCATTAGCTGCACCTGTTAGCATTAGCCCACCCGAATCCTAGGCTAATGTTAGCTCGTTCCTCCTCTGGCACACCGCCCGCTTAGCTCCGCTCGTTGCATGCGATGCTTTGGGAGCGATCGCTGAGCGATC
Organism: Garcialebias charrua; assembly: GCA_038048925.1. Taxonomy (NCBI): domain Eukaryota; kingdom Metazoa; phylum Chordata; class Actinopteri; order Cyprinodontiformes; family Rivulidae; genus Garcialebias; species Garcialebias charrua. Next base: position 67,910 of record JBBPBX010005824.1, on the reverse strand, counting down.
CGCGGCAGCTGCTCCAGTCCAGACACATACACAAAGTTCACCTAGTGTTTCCAGCTAATTTATCCGTATGAGGCAACCTCTGATCGGACGCACGGTCCTCAAAAGCCAGCAGCTCCCGCCCGCAGATGGTCCCTTCGCCGGCATTTCCGCCCGCTTAGCTCCGCTCGTTGCATGGTCAGGCTGCGGCGATCCGCTCGTTTTATGTCTGCCGGCTGCTCGTTGGGAGCGATCGCTAATACGCTAAAAATTGAAATAAAACGTAAAAATAACAATTATACTTTATTTATAAAGCCATTTAAAACAACCACAGCTGCAACAAAGTGCTGTACACATGAAATTAAGAACATTTAAACACAAAAGATGAGATGAACTCAGGAAAAACAACCGTCTTTTTTCACCAGGGGTTGCTAGGTGAGGGGCTGGACTCAGGTTGGGGTGGGTTGTCCTACGGCTTGTGACATCAAAAGTGCAAGGATTTGAAAACGAGACATTTATATCCCTGAAAAATAAATATACTTAGAGTAAATATACCACTGGGTGCATTTTTTGGTCCTAGGACTGTTTTTTAAGAAGTACATACCCAAAGTAGAGTAACAAAAAAAACATTAAAAAGTAAATTTTGCATCTTTGGTCCCCTTTAAACATTTTATTAGGGCCTGATTTGTGTTTGGAATGTTTTTGTTCTGTTGAGCTCTCTGAATTGACAAAAATAATAGCCTCATCCAAACCATCCACATGTCTGCCTGATCCCATCTCAACCAGGTTGTTTAAATTAATTAAATGAATGTCCACTTTTTGAATCCCTTACTTGTAATTTGTCTTTAATGAATGGTTACGTACCACAGTGCTTTAAGGTTGCTGTAATTAAACCTTTACTTAAGGAAGACTGACCCTGATTCAGAAATTTTGGCCAATTATAGACCAATATCTAACCTAACTTTCATCTAAAAAATTCTAGAGAAAACAGTTGCAGGTCAGTTGTGTGAACATCTACAAAGAAATAATCTGTTTGAAGAGTTTCAGTCAGGGTTTAGACTCATCATAGCACAGAAACGGCACTAATAAAAGTCCCTAATGATATTCTCATGGCCTCAGACAATGGACTTGTGTCTATACTGGTCCTGTTAGACCTCAGTGCTGCATTTGATACAGTTGATCAGAATATTTCCTACAGAGGCTTGAATATGATACTGGGATTACAAAAACAGATTTAAAATGTTTTAAATCATATCTATCTGATAGATTCCAGTTTGTAAATTTAAATAATAAATCATCTTCATACACCAACGTTAGTCATGGAGTACCTCAGGGCTCAGTGCTTGGGCCAATATTATTTATATATGCTTCCAATAGGTAAAGTTATCAAACAGCATGGAATACAATTCCAATGTTATGCTGATGACATGCAATTATATTTGTCCATTAAACTCAATCAATCCAATCACTTACTTAGACTACAAGCATGTTTTAAAGACATAAAAACATGGATGACCCTTAATTTTCTCCTTTTGAATACAGACAAGACTGAGGTTTTGGTTTTTGGACCTGAGCACCTTAGGAATGAATTTTTCAGTCTCTCGCGCTCCTTAGATGACATTAATCTGGCCTTCAGTTCTAATGTTAAAAATCTTGGTGTTATTTTTGATCAGGACATGTATTTTATCCCCCACATTAGTCAGAGTCAGAGTCAGAGTCAGAGAGTCTTTATTGTCATTTGCACCGCATGTAGTACATGTGATGAAAACGAAATTATGTACACGGGGTCCCAGTTACATCCAACAACAACTACAAGAGAAACAACAAATGCAAGAGAAAAACAGTAATAACATTCTAGGATTAACTAAGAGAAGCATCAGCTAGTAATACTCTAAGCCCTAATGTAGTAGAAAAACATCGTTATAAACAGCAGCACGAACATGAGTCATTATGAGCAGATGGTCACAGGTGAAACGCAGCAACAAGAAACAGATCAGCATCAACATGATGTGATATTTTGCAGTGTTTATTCTTGTTATTTATTTATTCATGAGTCTGACAGCCTCAGGGTAGAAGCTGTTCCTCAGTCTAGTGGTTCTACATTTGATGCTCCTCAACCTCCGTCCTGAGGGGAGTGGGGCAAAGAGCGAGTGTGCTGGGTGAGTGAGATCCTTCATGATGCAGGTGGCTCTTTTCCTGCACCTGGAGGTGTAAACGTCCGCGATGGTGGGGAGTCTGACTCCAACAGACTTCTGTGCAGCCTTCACCACTCTCTGTAGAGCTTTCCTCTCTTCAACTGTGCAGCCTCCATGCCACACATTGATGCTGGAGCACAGGACGCTCTCCACTGCACACCTGTAGAACGAGGTGAGAACTGGGCTGCTCAGACCAGCACGTCTCAGCCGTCTGAGGAAGTAGAGTCTCTGATGACCTTTCTTGATCAGGCTGGTGGTGTTGTTGCTCCAGCTGAGGTTATCATTCAAGTGTACACCCAAGTATTTGTAGCTGGAGACCACTTCCACTGCAGACCCACCCATTTTCAGTGGGGCGTGGGTGTGTTTGTTCCTCCTGAAGTCCACAATCATCTCCTTTGTCTTCTTCACATTCATGTGAAGATTATTCTCTTTGCACCAGCTCTCCAGGTGCTCCACCTCCTGTCTGTAGCTGGACTCATCATTGTTTGTGATGCAGCCCACCACAGCTGTATCATCTGCAAACTTAACAATATGACAGCCTGGAAGTGTGGCTGTACAATCATATGTGAGCAGAGTGAACAGAAGGGGGCTCAGCACACATCCTTGGGGAGAGCCAGTGCTGAGGGTTATGGTGGAGGAGGAGAAGTTGTGGATCTTCACGGACTGTGGTCTGTTTGTTAAGAAGTCTAGTATCCAGTTACAAATAGAGGGGCTTAGTCCAAGTGTAGATAGTTTGTCTATCAGAGTTTGGGGGATCATGGTGTTGAAGGCAGATGTGAAGTCCACAAAGAGCAGGCGCACGTATGAGTCCTTCTGATCCAGGTGGGTGAGAGCAGTGTGGACCACGGAAGAAATGGCGTCCTCTGTTGATCGGTTCTCACGGTATGCGTATTGATGAGGGTCCACGTTGGTGTTCACGGTTTTCTTTATGTGGGACATGACCAGTTTCTCAAAACATTTAGCGACCACCGGGGTGAGAGCCACCGGTCTATAGTCATTCAGACCAGTCACTGTGGAGCTCTTTGGAACTGGGATGATGGTGGCAGTCTTCAGGCAGGTGGGAACTGACTCCAGTGAAAGTGAGGTGGTGAAGATGTCAGCCAGCACCTCACAGAGCTGGTCTGCACATTCCTTCAGAACTTTCCCTGGGATGTTGTCTGGTCCAGTTGCTTTATGGGGATTAATCTTTCTGAGACTGCCTCTCACTTCTGCTGCGGTCACTCTGAGATGCTCTTCATCTGGTGATGAGGTGAGTCTGGTGCTAGCTGGTCTATTTGGATCATCAAAACGTGCATAAAACTTGTTGAGGGCATCAGGCAGAGATGGGACTGCCTTCTTCCACCTGCATAATATCACTAAAATTAGAAACATATTATCTAAAAATGATGCAGAAAAACGGATCCATGCATTTGTCACAGCTAGACTGGACTATTGCAATGTTTTATTATAATTCTGATTGACCTTAAGCTTCTTATAAGCTTCAGCTTAATATCAGTAAAACTGAATGTTATATTATTAAATTATTATTAATAATTATAATTCATTATAATTATAATTATTTTATTATTTAAATTGTCTTCATTTGATCCAAAATGCTGCTGCCAGTCTTAACTGGAGTTAGTAGGAGAGATCATATCTCTCCAGTTTTAGTTTCTCTCCATTGGCTCCCTGTCAAATCCAGAATATAATTCAAAATCCTACTTCTAACCTACAAATCTCTCAACAACCTAGCTCCATCTTATATTACATATCTTATTGTTCCATATTTTCCTAACAGAGCACTTTGCTCTCAGGCTGCAGGTTTACTCACAGTTCCTAGAATTTACAAAATCAGAATGGAGACAGAGCTTTCAGTTATCAGGCTCCTCTCTTGTGGAACCAACTTCCAGTATCTGTCCGTGAGGCTGACACATTGTCCAGTTTTTAAACTGGGCTTAAGACTTTCCTTTTTGCTAAATACTATAGTTAGGGTCGGCTTGGGTTTTCTGAGCTGTCCCTTTGTTATGCTGCAACAGGCTTAGACTGCTGGAGGACAAATTGACCACACTTTTTCACTCTGCTACTGTGTCTTTACTTACTCTGCTCAACCTGTTTTGTATTTGCAATTATGTTTTCTATCCTTAACTTGTGTTGTTGTTTTTTTTTTTTAGGTACACCTGGACCTATATCTGGACCGACCATTCTGTGTTTGTTTGTCTCTTTCTGTCCTCAACCAGCCGGTCAAAGCAGATGGCCACTTGTAATGAGCCTTGTTCTAGTGGAGGTTTCTTCCTTTTAAAAGGGATCAAAAAAGGCGTTCAATACAGGATCAACTGGACTTTATTTGTTGCAGAAAATGTTTCGACTTCTGTCCAGAAGTCTTTTTCAATTCTGAATGGAAGCTGTGAGAACGAGAAGTTTTATACAGGCTTACAAGTCACGCACCAACATATGAAATTGGAAACTGAAAAAACACCACAAATTAACTAACATGCCCATTCTATTTAAATTGACAAAACGACACATCCCAGCTTAACAAAAGGGAGTTTTTCCTTTTCACTGTTGCCGCTGTGCTTGATGGGAGAATGCAATGATGCCAAGATTCAACTTGTCTGCTGGATTCCTTAGATAGAGAACTTTACTAATTGGCTTTTCTATGTATGTAAATGTTCCTGTAAAGTGCCCTGACACAACTTTGTTGTGATTTCAAAGTCAAAGTCAAAGTCAACTTTATTGTCAGAACTGCAATATGTACAGGACATACACAGGATTGAAATTGCGTTTCTCTCAGTCCCTCGGTGCAACAGTAACCATTTAAACACTAAAACACTGAAACATTTAATAAACATAAGCATAAAATAGTAAAAGTGTAACACTGTCCTGAGTTTTTGCATAGTAGTATAAAAGTATGAAAATTTACACCAACACTAAAACACTAAACATTTAATGAACATAAGCATAAAATGAAATAATAAAAGTGTAATACTGTCCTGAGTTTTTGCATAGTAGTATAAAAAGTATAAAAAGTATATCTATAAAATAAACTGAAGGTTCTAGCATTGACATTTGCAAAGAGTGGCAAAGCAGCATATGAGTTAATGTACACAGTATATGTATGAGGTAGTTGATGTTGGTATAGAGGCAAAGTGGCATATGCAGTAAGGCACATTGGGCATCCTTAAATAAGGCTGGTCAGAGAATACTGTATATGTATCAGCAGTAGTGTAGATATAAAAGTAGTGTAAATGTAAACAGTAGTAATAAATGTAAACAGTAGTAATAAATGTAAACAGTGAATGTAAACAGTAGTATGACTATAGGCAGTAATGTAATACAAACATTAGTGCAAATATGAGAAGTAGTGCAAACTGAATGAGCACATGACCGAGAGTTTAGTGAATAACCCGTTTGATGACACAGAGTCCAGTGTTAAAAACTTTGTGTTGAGTGGTAATGTGTGAGAAAGTTTTTTGTGTTAAGGCAGTTCAAATGGGAGGGGAGGCAGAGCAGGCAGAGTGTTTAGCATTCTGACTGCCTGATGAACAGAGCTGTCTCTCAGTCTGCTGGTTCGAGCCTGGAGACTCCTCAGTCTCCTCCCTGATGGCAGCAGTCTAAAGCAGCTGTGTAGTGGGTGTGTGGGATCACCTGCCATGCAGTGGGCTTTCCGAGTGAGGCGTTTGCTGTGTAAGTCCTGCAGTGAGGGCAAGGAGGTGCCGACGATCTTCTCAGCTGCTTTCACGATGCGCTGGAGGCTCTTGCGGCAGGATGCAGTGCATGCACCAAACCACACAGTGATGCAGCTGGTCAGGACACTTTCTATGGCACCTCTGTAGAAGGTGCACATGATGGAGGTTGAAGCTCCAGCCCTTTTCAGCTTGCGGAGAAAGTAGAGGCGCTGGTGAGCCTTCTTGGCCAGTGATGCAGTGTTCCTGCTCCAGGACAGGTCCTCTGAGACGTGCACTCCCAGGAACTTTGGCGCTATATAAATAAACTGATTGTCATTCGCACCCCATTTGGTACATGGGGTGGAACGAAATTATGTACACAGGGTCCCAGTTACATCCAACACTAAAATGTAAAAGAAAACCAGTAATAACATCTAAGATATGAACTAAGGAAAACACCAACTATTGGGGGAGTGGTGGCACAGTGGTTAGAGGCGGTGGGCCTGTGATCGGAAGATCGCCGGTTCAAGCCCCGGTACCGACAACATTAAAAAAAATGTGGGTGGAAAAAGGTGAAACACCCACACCTGCCTCCACCCTCATTCACCCCACTCTGGACCCCTGAGCAAGGCCCTTAACCCCCACCATCTGCTCCCTAAACAGGTCTCTCTTGAAAATGAGTTCTCGTGGCTCAATGAGACTACCTGTATAAATAAAGGGTAAATGAAAAACTAAAAATACACAAAGCACTAATAGCATAAAAACATTATGACGAACAGCAGCACAAACATGAGTCTGTGTGAGCAGATGAGCACGAATGAACACAGTAACATGAAAACAGCTCAGCAGCAACATGAAACAGATCAGCAGCAACATGATGTGATAGTTCACAGTGATTATTTTGGTTAGATATTCATGAGTCTAACAGCTTCAGGGTAGAAGCTGTTCCTCAGTCTAGTGGTTCTACACTTAATGCTCCTTAACCTCCTGCCTGAGGGGAGCGGGGCAAAAAGTGTGTGTGCTGGGTGAGTGGGGTCCTTCATGATGCATGTGGCTCTTTTCCTGCATCTGGGGGTGTAGATGTCTGTGATGGTGGGTAGACTGACCCCAACAGACTTCTGTGCAGCCTTCACTACTCTCTGCAAAGCTTTTCTTTCTGCAGCTGTGCATTTATTCAGTATATTTATGCATGAGGAGATCAACGAGGGCGGAAGGCTCCATAAAATTAGGAATGAGATCATCAGAGGTACAGCGCAGGTTGTACAGCTGGGAGATAAAGTTAGGGGGGCCAGACTGAGATGGTTTGGACATGTCAAGAGGAGGGACAGTGGGTATATTGGTAGAAAGATGTTAGAAATGCAGCTGCCAGGAAAAAGACAAAGAGGACATATATGGATGCAGTTAGAGAGGACATGGAGGTAGTTGGAGTGAGGGCAGAGGATGCAGAGGACAGAGAGATGGAGGAGGATGACTGAAACCTGAACCCTGAAGAGGGAACAGCTGAAAGAAGATAAAGGATATCTCATGAATGCTGGAAAAATAGTAATAAAACAGTAATCACACCATTAAAGCAAACATTAATAAAACATTATTGATGTATGTCTACAATTGATTTACGTTTGGAGTGAACCAGACTCAAGATGGCAGCCCCAGTTAATCAACACTAGCTCAAACAAAAATAACCACATTAGTCAGTTTTACAGATATTAAGCTGAAACTTACAAGAAGCTTAACACTAGGATGACTGAATTTTCAAGATCCTGAGGACAAACCCCCTCCTTCTCCTGAGCCATTATTGGACCATTAATTGCCTTTTGTTATAAATATGTGTGCACTCAACTCAGACACCCCCACCACTCCAGACTGCACAGACTACATTCCAATGTTTCCACCAGGTAAGTTAGACTCTGCTTGCACTTCCCCCTTAGTCAGAAGAGAGGCCCTGACCTGAATTCACACATAACAGACCCTGAATTTATCTCACAGTTTAGCATTTTGGGACATCCACTGAACGGAAAGCTTTGTCTGCTCCAGAACAATTTTATGCATAAAGTCTTATTCTGCTGTGTTCATTATCCTGTAACCCTGATGGTCTGTCAAATAAATAATTTTGCTTACAAGTACTGTCTCTCTCCTTGTCCTTGGCACATGTATATACGGTACGTGCCGGCACATGCAGGTGGCCCATTGCTGTGTTCTACAACATGCTTGACCTATTGTTGTCCGTCATCTGACGGACCGACACAGGTCACATGACATGAGGTCAACTGACAAAACGACACAGGTCACACGACATGAAGTCAAATGACGGACCGACACTGGTCACACGACATGAGGTCAACTGACGGACCAACACAGGTCACACGGCATGAGGTCAACTGACGTACTGACACAGGTCACATGACCTGAGGTCAAGTGACGGACCAACATAGGTCACACGACATGAAGTCAACTGACGGACCGACACAGGTCACACGGCATGAGGTCAACTGACGTACTGACACAGGTCACATGACCTGAGGTCAACTGACGGACGGACACAGGTCACATGACCCGAGGTCAACTGACAGACCGACACAGGTCACATGACCTGAGGTCAACTGACGGACCGACATAGGTCACACGACATGAAGTCAACTGATGGACCAACACAGGTCACATGACCTGAGGTCAACTGACGGACCGACACAGGTCACATGACCCGAGGTCAACTAACGGACCAACACAGGTCACATGACCGGAGGTCAACTGACGGACCGACATAGGTCACATGACCTGAGGTCAACTGACGTACCGACACAGGTCACATGACCTGAGGTCAAGTGACGGACCAACATATGTCACACGACATGAAGTCAACTGACGGACGGACACAGGTCACATGACCTGAGGTCAACAGACAGAATGACACAGGTCACATGACTCGAGGTCAACTGACGGACCGACATAGGTCACATGACCCGAGGTCAACTGATGGACCGACATAGGTCACATGACCTGAGATCAACTGTCGGACCGACATAGGTCACATGACCTGAGGTCAACTGACGGACCGACATAGGTCACATGACATGAAGTCAACTGATGGACCGACACAGGTCACATGACCTGAGGTCAACTGACGGACCGACACAGGTCACATGACCCGAGGTCAACTGACGGACCGACACAGGTCACATGACCCGAGGTCAACTGACGGACCGACACAGGTCACATGACCTGAGGTCAACTGACGGACCGACACAGGTCACATGACCTGAGGTCAACTGATGGACCGACACAGGTCACATGACCTGAGGTCAACTGACGGACCGACATAGGTCACACGACATGAAGTCAACTGATGGACTGACACAGGTCACATGACCTGAGGTCAACTGACAACCCGACACAGGTCACATGACTCGAGGTCAACTGACGGACCGACAGATGTCACAGGACCCGAGGTCAACTGATGGACCGACAGACGACATAGGTCACATGACCTAAGGTCAACTGACGGACCAACATAGGTCACACGACATGAAGTCAACTGATGGACCGACATAGGTCACATGACCTGAGGTTAACTGACGGACCGACACAGGTCACATGACCCGAGGTCAACTGACGGACGACATAGGTCACATGACCCAAGGTCAACTGACGTACCGACATAGGTCACATGACCTGAGGTCAAGTGACGGACCGACATAGTTCACACGACATGAAGTCAACTGACAGACCGACATAGGCACGGCATGAGGTCAACTGACGTACCGACACAGGTCACATGACCTGATGTCAACTGACGGACAGACACACGTCACATGACCCGAGGTCAACTGACGGACCGACACAGGTCACATGACCTGAGGTCAACTGACGGACCGACATAGGTCACACGACATGAAGTCAACTGATGGACCGACAGAGGTCACATGACCTGTGGTCAACTGGCGGACCGACATAGGTCACATGACCCAAGGTCAACTGACGGACCGACATAGGTCACATGACCCGAGGTCAACTGACGGACCGACACAGGTCACATGACCTAATGTCAACTGACGGACCGACATAGGTCACACGACATGAAGTCAACTGATAGACCGACACAGGTCACATGACCTAATGTCAACTGACGGACCGACACAGGTCACATGACCCGAGGTAATCTGACGGACCGACATAGGTCACATGACCCGAGGTCAACTGACAGACCGACATAGGTCACATGACCTGAGGTCAACTGACGGACCGACATAGGTCATACGACATGAAGTCAACTGATGGACCGACATAGGTCACATGACCTGAGGTCAACTGACAGACCGACATAGGTCACATGACCTGAGGTCAACTGACGGACCGACACAGGTCACATGACCTGAGGTCAACTGACGGACCAACATAGGTCACACGACATGAAGTCAACTGATGGACTGACACAGGTCACATGACCTGAGGTCAACTGACGGACCGACATAGGTCACATGACCTGAGGTCAACTGATGGGCCGACACAGGTCACATGACCCGAGGTCAACTGACGGACCGACATAGGTCACATGACCTGAGGTCAACTGACGGACCGACATAGGTCATACGACATGAAGTCAACTGATGGACCGACATAGGTCACATGACCTGAGGTCAACTGACGGACCGACACAGGTCACATGACCCGAGGTCAACTGACGGACCGACACAGGTCACATGACCTGAGGTCAACTGACGGACCGACATAGGTCACACGACATGAAGTCAACTGATGGACCGACACAGGTCACATGACCTGAGGTCAACTGACGGACCGACATAGGTCACTTGACCCGAGGTCAACTGACGGACCGACACAGGTCACATGACCTGAGGTCAACTGACGGACCGACATAGGTCACACGACATGAAGTCAACTGATGGACCGACACAGGTCACACGACATGAGGTCAACTGACGGACCGACACAGGTCACATGACCCGAGGTCAACTGACACACCGGTATAATGGACCAGATTGCACATTTATATACGGTGCGGCCCATCGCCGTGTTCTACAACATGCTTGACCTGGTAGCGATAAATGCTTATGTGTTATACAAGGCCTGCACTGGGTCCAAGGATTTTGGACTGAGGGGTAGGGGGTGGGGGGTGTAAGTGTACAATTAATGGGTCTTTAGTAGGGTCATTAGCATTTGAATCGACATTATATAGCCCACTGAAAGGGACCGGGGGATTTAGAAGCAAAGTTCACTTGCGCAAAAAAGCGCAGCCTTAGTCAAAGTAGTGTTAAGGTCAGTCATAATACAATACATACTTTAAGGGTAATACTGTATCTGTGTAATCATGAGATTGTGCATAAGGTGTTTCTTTAAAGGTTTGACCAGACCAGCTACAATTTTGCCATTTCTCAATTTGAAATGATTTTAGCCCAAATGATTTTTAATTTAATATTTCAAATATAAATATGGAATGAGCTGAAACTTGACGCAAACCATTTATATGGTCCATACAGTTAATCTGTTGTGAAGTTGAAAAGTTAGGAACTCCAACAAAAGCACTAAACCTTCGTATGTGCTGCTGAAACTTTGTATGTTGCATGTTGGGTTTCTGGGGTAACAGCACAGAAGTGTTTGCTTGGAAGGATCTGGAATCTTGCTGTTTGCTTTTTAAGGCCTGATAGGTCTCCAGCAGGAACATTCCTGGGGAGAGAAGGCAGAGCTTTCCGAGGAGCAATTGTTTCAGATTGAGCAGGGCGGATACAGAGGGTTCTGAATCCTGGATGTTTGCTGTTGCTAAATCTTATCCATGGAGACCCAACATGAAATTAGCATGGATCTCCAACTCTTCCAAATCTCTACATCTTCTCTTCACAAGCAGTATTCATGTGTTCTTTGGTTCATTTTAATTTAAAAATTGTGTTTTTAAATGCTGAATTGAATATTAAAAAACAACAACATGCAAATGCATAAAATTGTTGTCTAAGAGCATTCAAAAATGTTTGTATGTATCATTTACCATTACAAGCATTTAAATCAAAACATTCACAGAAGAGAGGTACTTTTATTATCACCTTTTGCTAATAAAGATATGAGACCATAAAATTGTCTGTGTGTGTACGTGTGTGTGCATGTGTGTATGCATTGTATTGAACTTTTGTCTGATTGTTAGCACAATGTGTCAAGAGTCAATAGATATATTTTAATAAAAGTCTCAGAAAGTACAGTAATCAATGGATGTACATCTCAACTGATTAACTTCTGGAACTGCTTCAAGTAAACACAAAATTGGCTATAACTTTTTCAGATTTACAGATATTGAGGAGTGGCATGATGGTGCAGTTGGCAGAGCTGACGTTTCTCGGCGAGAAGGTCACTGGGTCAAATCCCAGCTGGGGAGCCTTTCCGGGTGGAGTTTTCGTGTTCACTCCGTGCATGTGTGGGTTTTCTCCGGGTATTCCGGTTTCCTCCCACAGACCAAAAACATGCATGTTAGACTGATTGGTAACTCTAAATTGACCCTAGGTGAGAATGAGAGTGAATGGTTGTTTGTCTCTATGTGTCCCTGTGATGGACTAGAGACCTGTCCAGGGTGTCCCCCACTTCTCACACAGTGACTGCTGGACATGGGTACCAGTGACCCGTGACTCCAATAGGAAGAAGCAGGTAACTATAATAGATGGATGGTTGGACATATCCAGTGCTGAGCTAATGTGGTAGTAGCTGAGCGTCATTTATAACACATTCTACTTTGTAAGTGTTACACACTGCGCAATATATTCACTCAACATGTTATCTTTGTGCCAACTTTGTTTGTCTGTTAGTAAAAAAATAAGTAAAAAAATAAATAAAATCATCTCATGGATCACTGGATATATTTTAATGGAGCATCCATAAAGTAATTACAAGATTTAATCTACAACCCAATTCAGAATGAACACCACAGCTAATCAAACATAGTAAACAAAAAACAATACACAGTAATTCAGTCCATTGTAAACATTGAGGTACAACTTGATGTGATAGTAGCTTTTTATTTTTTCAAGCTTTGAGGCATATTCAATACATACTAGCTAACAGACCTCAGAAACTCTGGTTTAGATTTTGGCACGTAAGCTTGCGAGCAACATGCATTCCTATAGGAATTTCTGCTTGTATTAAACATTTCTTTGAGACAACTTTGTCAAAACTAAACAATTTGTAAGAAAGTTCATGCTCAATAATCCTGGTACCAAATCCAACAGTTTGTAATTATTTGGGATAATGAATGTACAATTACCACGAGACAAAAAAAATACCATGCTCTTTTACTAGTACACTTCTAAACTCCTGCGTAAGTGCCATTGTAAAAAAATGGCTTTTCTGTCACACAATGACCTACGACCTCAGGTGTCCATCTCTGAACTTTGGGTTTGCCATCCTGGCCAGGTCTGACAATGACAGTGCTTCTAGATGCTACAGAGGGGTCTTCGTCAAAGAAGTTAAATGGTCGGAGAAAGAAGCCCACAGCGTTGCCAGGTGTTGCTGTGTTGGGGATGTCTTCTGAATGAGGCACATGGAGGAAACCCACTGTAACCCAGGCAACCAGGTCCTGCACACAAAAGAGTAAACATTCCCCAGGATTTTTTCCATTAGAACAGAAATTGTTTATATTTTTCCTAAAAGAGGAAATAAATTCAATGCAAGTGTTTGGGAGTTACGCTACCATGTTCTTGAAATCTGATGAGCATATTGTTCTATGAAGAGTTGACCTTAACATATAGCATACAAACTATGGGCCGCGTATGGCCTGTCCATTTAGAAAGTTGATTGTGTATTACCGGTACTTTAGAAATACTGTGGATTCGGTTTAATTTCTTGTTTGACTCTTTTCTCTAAATAACCACCAACAAAACAAAATAATAATGAAGAACAATAATGTTCAATGATACGATACTGATAGGATATCTGCAATATCTTAATTTGAAACAGAATTCTGTGCAGTGCATTCACCGTTTGATGCTTGGATTTGGTCTCTGGGTGATACGGCCTCCCAGTTATGACAAGACTGGTGGCATTATGCATTAATAATAAGCTTTGTTCAAATAAGAACTCCGAAATTAGACAGATTCTGCAGCTTGGATTTGTCTCATCCCTTGGATGTTTTGCTTGATAGTACTTTTGCAATAAATTGATTAAAATATCAAACTTCTTCTTTTGGTTTTCCCCTCTTCAGGGGTCGCCACAGTGAGTCATCCTCCTCCACCTCACTCTGTCCTCTNCTTCTTCTTTCGGCTTTTCCCTTTTCAGGGGTCGCCACAGCGAGTCATCCTCCTCCACCTCACTCTGTCCTCTGCATCCTCTGTCCTCACTCCAACTACCTTCATGTCCTCTCTAACTGCATCCATATATCTCCTCTTTGGTCTCCCTCTTTGTCTTTTTCCTGGCAGCTGCATTTCTAACATCCTTCTACCAATATACCCACTGTCCCTCCTCTGGACATGTCCAAACCATCTCAGTCTGGCCTCCCTAACTTTATCTCCCAGTTGTTCCTAATCTTATCCATCCTTGTCACTCCTAAGGAGAACCTCAGCATCTTCATTTCTGCCACTTCCAGTTCTTTCTCCTGTCTTTTTGTCAATGCCACTGTCTCCAGACCATACAACATAGCTGGTCTCACCACTGTCTTGTAAACTTTTCCTTTGACCTTTGCTGACACCTTTTTGTCACAAATCACTCCTGAAACTTTTCTCCATCCACTCCATCCTGCCTGGACTCTCTTTTTCACCTCTTTACCACATTCCCCATTTTCCTGTACAGTGGACCCCAAGTACTTGAAGTCCTGCACCTTTGTGACCTCTGCTCCTTGTAGCCTCACTGTTCCACTGGCCTCCCTCTCATTCACACACATGTACTCTGTCTTACTACGACTGACTTTCATTCCTCTTCTTTCAAGAGCATACCTCCACCTCTCCAAGTTCTCTTCCACTTGTTCCCTGTTCTCACCACAGATCACAATGTCATCTGCAAACATCATAGTCCATGGGGAT
>JBBPBX010005824.1:38205-51291 GCA_038048925.1 Garcialebias charrua | reverse complement strand
CTTTCGGCTTTTCCCTGCGTTAGGGGTCACCACAGCGATCTAGTCGCACGAATATTTGGCAGTTGTTTTTACGCCGGATGCCCTTCCTTACAGGGCATCCGGCGTTATATATACAGTTTATATACAGTATATATATACTGTATATATAAATATAAATAAGAAAGTAAGTACTGGTATTGGCTCCAAATAGCACTGTTAGGAAACTTTTGTTTTCTGACATTTATTCCATGATCACACTATGGCCATGTATAATGTACTGTACAGTGTGTTATGTAACAGAATATTAAGGTCATACCTTGTTGACTATGTCTTCATTGTTGCGGACGAAGTCCTCAAAGGATACTACAGGGTCCCAGGGGTCATTCTGAGTGTAAATACTGCTGCTAGTGATTTCACTATCTTTATGGCGTGTCACAGCCAGAGGATATCTGGAAAGAGATGATTCAAAGTTTGCATTGTAAGATAACAGTTGGTCTTTTAGTTACTTAGTTTCAAAGTAATATACAAGTATTTTGTTGTTTTTGTTTTTGCTTCCTTTGCTTTTGTAGATTAAAATTTCAAGATAAGAACTTGTTTAAAAATTTGGGTCAAGGCTTTCAGTCTTGCCACACAACTCCTTACAATGGCTGCCTATTCATTTTAAAATTGATGTTAAAATTATTTAATTGGTTTTCATGGCCCTTCACAGCCAAGCACCAGACTTTATATCAAAAATATGGGTTTTCAACTATTTTCAGTCAGGTCATCTGGACGGTTTCTTTTTTTGTGCTGAGATGGTTCGCCTTCCATCCAGAAGGCTTCATCAGTCAAGGAAACACCAAACAAAACTGCTTCTCCCCCAACAGCTTACTCCAAAGTGAAAAAAAACTGTTATGTTGGTGCTAAGATGGCCTCTGGGGAACATCCGGCAGTTTGACATGACTGTCAACGAGGGAGAGGGCGGGCACCAGAGGAGAGGTCATGCACCAGAAACCATAGCACCAACATAACAGTATTTTTATTTATTTATTTATTTTATTTTTTCAACTTTGGCGTAAGCTGTTGGGGGAGAAGCAGTTTTATGTGGTGTTTCCTCAGACTGATGAAGCCTTCTGGATGGAAGGTGAAATGTCTCAGCACAAAAAATCAAACCGTCCAGATGACTTGACTGAAAATGGTTGGATTTTATACCTGGATTATTGAGCATGGAGTTTGGTGAAAGATGCATTTTGTTTATGAATGAGGACATATGCTGGTGAAGATTCTCAGTCATCTAGGACATGATAAATTAAAAAACAAACATTCAATACAAAAACAACTGGACTTTCTTTGTAACAGAAGAAGTTTCGCTCTTCATCCGAGGAGCTTTTTCAATTCAAAGAGCAATGAGTGTGGGGTTCAGGTTATAAAGGCTGAGTGAGATAAAATACACACATACATATGTAGATTGGCAAATAAAACCTCACACCTTAAACAGTAGGTGTTTCTTAAGGTCTTTCTTAGTCCAATTCACAGATGAGGCTCCTCTGTTCCCATCAGGTGTGAAAACTGGCTGGGTATCAGTCCTAAAGCTGCATTATACGTTGTTGAAAGTTGGAACCTAAGGTCCCCTCCTCTGTTAAGAGATGTTTTTTCTCTCTTAACATAAATCGCTTCCCTCTCTCAATCATCTGTGTTCACAGTCCAAAATGTGCCCATTCTGATCCTCAAAAGAGTGTCCCTTGTCCATGAGGTGGAGGTGAACAGCTGAGTTTTGTCCAGTGGATGTGGATCTCCTGTGTTAAGGCATGCAGACCATGTTGTCTGGATATCTGCCTCTACATCACTTATTTCAAGTTCAATGACTGTTGTTACAGACAGAAGCATGGCTGTGCCATGGGATCTCAAGTGTATTGTTGCCAATCTCTACATGGAGGTAGTGGAACAGAGAGCCCTAATTTCCTATGAGGGAACAACTGCAAGCCATTGGTTGTGATATGTGGATGATACCTGGGTCAAAATCCAAGCCAAGGAAATAGAAGCATTCACCAGACATAACTCAATTGATAACAACATTGAGTTAACCAGAGAGGATATAAATGACAACAAGCTGCCTTTTTTGGACTGTTTGGTTCAGTTGAAAAGAGAGGACAGTCTCAATATCGAAGTCTACAGGAAACCAACCCACACAGCCCAATATCCTCTGTCATCAGAACTTTACAGCAGTGGACCAAAGGTGTCCCCACAAAGACAGAAGGGAAGGAAAAGGAACAAAAACACATTCAAGAAGCTCTCCAAACATGTGGATATCCTAACTGGGCCTTTGTCGAGTCAGCGAGGAAATCTACAAAACACAATAATAAACAGAAAAAGGAGAACAGACAAAAAAACATTGTCATCCTTATGTTGCTGGAGTATCAGAGAATTTCAGAAGGATTTTCAACAAACACAACATCCCAGTACATTTCAAACCCAGCAGGACTCTCAGACAGAGGCTGGTCCACCCTAAGGACAAAACACCCACACACAAACAGAGTGGTGTACTGTACGCGGTCCAGTGCAGCGAGGACTGTCCAGACCTCTACAATGGAGAAACTAAACAGCCTTTTCACAGATGCATGGCTCAACACAGGAGAGCCACCTCCACTGGACAAAACTCAGCTGTTCACCTCCACCTCACGGACAAGGGACATTCATTTGAGGACCAGAATGTGCACATTTTGGACCGTGAACACAGATGGTTTGAGATGGGTGTGAAGAAAGCTGTTTATGTTAAGAGAGAAAAAACATCACTTAACAAAGGTCTGGCTTTTACATAGGTTAGCTTTATTTTTTTTCGTTCTTCACTGGAAAGTACTTTGAATTACATTCTATTTGTATGAAAGGTGCTATAGAAATTAAACTTGATTGATTGGTTTATTGATCACAGTAGGTGATCTTGTGAAAGTGAAATGTATCTAAATGTCTTTAATAAGGAATTATTGGTATAACACTGTCTTGGAAAAATATACTAAGATTGTTGAGGAGCTGCCATTTTACGTGCCGCTCAAGTTTTTTCTGATTTTTGTGACTGTGACTTATACTCATCTCAAGGATAATGTTAAAAAAAAAAAAAAGCCTCTTAGGTTATTTCCCAAATCATGCAGAAACTTCAGCCTCTACCTCCAGACTCTCCCTAACTTAAATCATATTTATTTAAATCACTGTTCACATGTTAAAACAGAGGGTTTCACCAGTATGTGTCCTGTCCCACTAGGGGAGATAAGATCAGTGACCAATGTTCTGGGTCCACTAAAGATGCCTACAAACCAATTCCTAAACCTTCACTGGGTTCAGCTAACTAATTGTGTGTGGCTCCTAAATGTTAGACGTGTCCACAGGGAGTGAAAGTGACAATGAGGAACATTAAATTGTGGTCTGAGAATGCCATACAGTTTTTGTAGGGCTGCCTGGTTTGGAGACATTCATTAACTCATCGTGTTCAGTTCCTGGGTATTGTACTGTAGGGATACTGTTACACTAGTAAAGGCTCTTACAACTTAGTCAAATGGAAAACTGTGGATGAGACAATGAAAGGTACTACTTCATAAAAAAGTTCAGGCACAAGGTGACATAGCTGTGCTAATGTTGGTACAAATGGAGAATAAATGGGAAATGGGAAAAACTAAATTAGAAACAAAAAATAATAATAATTTTAGGATAAAGAATCTACAAAGTAGGTCCAGTCAGGGACGACATTTGGACTATGGTAGGTCAGACTGTCAACATGACAAAAAGGATTTCACTTACAGGTATGCTTCAGCTGTGCTTTGATTTAAACTCAGAAGTTAAACCAGTTTTATTCTAAAATTGAAGTGTGTTATAATGTTGAAAGTGTCCTTGACATATCCTTCAAAGATATGTCAAGGTAATCTAATCCATTGCCTTCTCTTTCTTCCAATACTTACTTATTTTTTAGGAATTCTGAACATAAAATCAGTGCAAGGCCCAAAGGGTTTGGTGGTCTAATGCTCTCAAACTACAAAGTATGATAAGCAACTAGATCCTATTTTTAAATACAAAGTACATATACTGTATAACTTAGTCCTTCAGCATATGGTTCCCAAAAAGTCAGTCATGGTTCCTTTTGCCAATCAAATCACCTTGAGTGATTAAAGGATAAGGAACATTATCAATGCCTCCCTCCCATCCACATACTTGTACTCTGGCTTATTAGGACTGACTTTCATTCCTCTTCTTTCAATTGCATACATCCAACTTTCCAAGTTCATTTCCACCTGCTTCTACAGATCACGTCATCTGCAAACATCATAGACCATGGGGGTTCCTACCTGACCTCATCTGTTAGTCTGTCTGACTCCAGAGCAAACAAGGAGGGGCTCAGAGCTGATCCTTGATGCACCCCCACTTATATTTTGAAGATATCTGTCATTCCTCCATCACATCTCACAAAATATGTGAATGCAATGAATGCTTACAAAGCCCAGTATCACGTGAGGTATGGATAGAAGGAAAGGTTTACCTCACAATGTTCAAAGCACATGAGTGTAAAATGTTTTTTTTTTATGCAAGTAAAACTATTACCATTGAAAAGTATATTTGGTGTTTATTGTATTTTTTGTACTGCCCATTTTCTTATATTGTAGACAAGTACAGTATTGAAAAATGTTGTTGGCCATAAATTATTGATATGATATATATCCATAGTTTATGCATTTACAAAAATCTTTCCTATGTGTGTAAGGTCTGAGCCACAATACTTCCTTTATATATACATGTAGTTCCCCTAGATCAATAATGATAATTTACACTAAGGAAGCCTTGTCCAATTTTAGACATCAAGTTCAATACAGATAGGTAGAACTTTATATTTATCAACAATATAAAATCACAGAGCACCCTAGTACAGTTACTTGTTATTTTGAGAAGCATATGAATTGTGTGCAATTACCTTGCCCAACTAATGCCATTTTCCTCTCTCCAGCCTTTAGGAAGGACACTATGTGCATGTGAATTATACTGAATACGATAACCCTTCTGGTGCCCCCATTTACTCTTCTCATTAGGGTTGTAAAAGTGCAAATAGCGGGGAAGTTTCTTGCCAAAGCGAAAAGCAGCCGATCGTTCAGTCTTGTGCTCCGTCCTGTGTAGTTTGGATTGAACAATGAAATTCTCTGGGCTCCATGGATTTGTAAAGTTTACGTATTTTAGTTCCATCGTCTCAAAGCTGTTTTCTCGACCTGTGAATAGAAAAGACAAGAACTGACATGCACTGCATGAGCTGCACAAACTTACTGTACATGTAACATATTTGTTGTCTATTTAAATACCAAAACTTTTATTTGTTTGCAACTGTTATTAAATACCACCATCTATCCATTCATCCATACATTAATTTTTAACTGCTTGTTCAAGCTTTGCAGGTCAAAAAGAGAAACCCATAAATCCATTCCCCTAACAGTACCGCCCTGAATCTCCCTGGGATAACCTCAGGTGGATCCTGGGAAAAGGATATCAGTCCTCCTTGGCAAGTACTAGGGTTTGCCCTGTGGTATCCCCCAGAATGATATTTGAAACACTTCCAAACAGACAACAGTTGAAGTTATCCTCAACAGGATTCCTGTATCACAAGCTATGCCGACCATTCAGTACAGAGGATAAACAGATCTACAGTAAACCCCCTCACATTAGTGGAGCTTTTCACCTAGTCTGTCATGCTCAGGCCTTTGAAGGAACTCACTTCATGTTCTTCTATCCAAGATCTTGTTCCTTCAATCATAACCTAAGTGTAGATGTAGTTGAACCCTACATACAGAAGATGAACTAGTAAAGCAACAGCCTGGCATTTTGGCTCATCTCTTCTTTTACTACAAGAGACCAACAGACAGGAGCAATATGAGTCAGATTACAGTTGAGGCCTCAGTCTATAAATCTATCTTCTGTTACATCCTAATCACTTCTGAACAAGACACAGATATGTTTATACTCCTCTGACTCTGCAGCCAGAGACTCATCCCCAAGGATTTAGGAGCCTTACCCATTTCCTGACTGAGAACCTTGCCTGACTGAGAAAACTTATTTCCTGGGGGTATAACATTCATATGAGAGTTACTGCAGTGCATGCTGAGGGCCATTGCTTGAAAATACTAAAATAAACTCATCCTTGGAAAAATATATAGATGCAACCCTAAAATTCTTAATCCACACGCTTTCTTTTACACAACTGTCTTATAGATTGTAAAATTTCAACAAGTCATCAGCACATTTGTGAAAGAGTGTTTTAGAAAGTAACATGCATTAACTATCTCAGAATCAAATTTTAGGCAACTATTATTGCAACTTCAAATTAATAAAATGTTTTACACTACTTACATTAAAATGCTATATAATGGTTGTGAATAAAGGTACAAGTTGTTTGACAAAACAACATTGCATCTGTTTTAAGCCATCTGTTTTTAGACATGTAATTATATTTGCATCATAATCAATGTAACTGGCAATGTTTACTACATTTAGAAGTACATAAATATTACTATATTTAGATATACAACCTTTCAAATCTTTTTTCTAATCCTACAGTCAGTGTTGTTTTGAAACTACCAGAATGATTACTCACTAAAATATTAATGCCCAAAGTTAAAATAAACAACTTGAATTTAATGTTATTTGTGGCAGAAGATGATAGTAAAAAAGGTTATTGGCGGAATTTGTGCTGTAGTTTACTACAGTACCGTATAATATGTCTTTCTGCCTAAGTAGATCAACTAAGAGTCTTTTTTATGGTTTCACCATCAGTTATTTGTTGTTATTGAGGTGATTTATTTTGAGTTCTAGACCTAAAAACAGAAACTAGACACCTCAACAGTTGGGAAACTAGATGCCATAATTTATCATTGTACTCACCAGCAATATCCAGGTCCACTTTATAATGTATAAGGTGCGTGTGAAGATTTCCCAGTACATAGTTGTTCACTCTTGTTCCATAGTGAAGTCCGTTAGGTGTAAAGAAAGTGGCATGGATATATCCAGAAGCACTAACTTTTACCTCCACCACCCCATTCAGGTAGAATATGAAGTCCCAGATGTAATCATAGTTGTAAACCGTTGAGGTTGTTCGCAACACTAGTACAGTATTATCCAGCCCTCCAAAGAAGTTGTATCCTCCCTTAAAGTTGGAATTGAAATGCCTCCTCAAGGGCATGGCAGTGGTCATCTCAAAAATACAGAGAGCATTTTTGTAGCGCACAGGTTTGTCTGTGTCAAAGTAGTGGTAAAGGTCAACAAAAGTGGCAATTTCTGGGCAGTCGATGCCAGGTGCCAGTTCAAAAGTTGAGGTGCCCATAGCCCAGCCTGCATCAATATATTTTGTTTGCATGGCAGCAGGAGTATCACCAGCATAGAAGGCAATAGCTTCTTGGAGACTGATCTCATAGGCAATCTTTTCTCCATTAAAACGTAGATCAAATACTTGAAGCCCAGCTGAGGAGCGCACTCTATAGGCAAAAGACCAGCCAGCATATTCAACAAAGTTTCGGTCAATGAAATAGCGATGTCCCTGAGGCTCAACAAGCTTTGGTCCATGAATATTTGATGGGGTGTTGCTATGACCTCGGGGTATGTAGGTGGAAAACAGTTCATCCTTGTCATCGTTAGGCAATTTAGTCTTCGGCACTTCTCCTGAATTATACTTTTCAACAAGTTCCTCAACACTGTTAAAATACATGCTGTTGAACCAGACCTTCTCAACAAACCACTTTTCGGGATCCAAATCTTGATGATTGACTAGCACCTCAAATCCAATCGGATGAATGAAATAACCCTCTACAAACTTCTGCAACATAATCCATGAACTCCTGTCACCTGAAGCCAGCCCACGAGGAGCTTACAGACTCTTACATTCCGTTGCCGCTCTTGTCAATCACATTCTTATAGGTAGACAGCAGAGTTTTTAGTCATTGTGCGCTGTAGTTGCGATCTTCTCAAGGATTTTGTTAATATGGTAATACTCTACAGAGGTAATTGGACGTGAGTTAAATTGAATAGGTTTTCCTCCCTTAAAAGTCTTAATTTCATGAGATGTTGGAGAAGGCAGAGGACCCACAATATACTCAGTAACATTGGGTTTAGTCTGGTTCCCAAACAGGATAACCGCACGAGCTTGACGAGGGGGTCTGGCCTGTCCATAGTCCAGAGCTTTTAAGGCCTCATGTTTCTTTGGTAGATGGACTTCTATTAGCAGGATGCTATTCTTCTTCATAATTTTGTTTCTAGCATCAGTTAGTTCCATTTCTGGAATACCATGTAGATAGGCCCGGACAGCTTTCATCTCACGTACTGTAAGATCTGCAAACATGGGGGCACCATGATGAGCCCAGTCTCTGGATCTGGAAGCATGGTAACCAGCCAAACAGAGCACCTGCAGCACAAGGAGAAGCCGCATGGCTGAAATACAGAAATAAATTAATATCCTGCATTAATATCTTACGTAAAAGACATAACATACAGTTGAAAGCACATTTACACATACGGTATAACAACAGCACACAATAGTTTTTTTTTTTTTTTTCCCCTACTGGATGAAAGAAGACTAAATATTTCTTGTTTAAGTCAGTTGAGATCCCCAAAATTATTTTTATTTTAAATGCCTGATTAATTAAACATTTTAAAAAGAAAACATTTAACTACTTTCTTCGTCACAAGTTTACATATATGTTCTTATTGTTTGGTGGCATTAATTTTAAGTTGAGTAACTTAGGTCAAACTATTGGGATTCCCAAAATTATTTCAAATTTTCAAAACCTAAATGGTAAGAGAGAAGGATTTTTTGTAGAAATGTTATTTATTTATTTATTCAAGTCAAAAGTGTGAATCCATTTTCTTATTATTTTGTGGCATTAATTTTAAACTGTATAACTTGAGTTTAACATTTGGATATTCTTCCACAAGGAATTTTGTCCCATTTGTTCTGACAGAACTGGTGTAACCAACTCAGGTTTGTTGGCAACCTTGCATTTACACACTTTTTCAGCACTGACCACAATTTTCTATGGGACTGAGATCAGGGCTTTGTGATGGTCACTCTGAAATTTTGACTTTGTTCACCTTATGCCCCTTTGTAACAAATTTGGTAGTATGCTTAGGCTCATTGTCTATTTGGAAGTTCCATTTAGGTCCAAGCTTTAGCTTCCTGACATATGTGTTTGGAAGTTGCTTCAATAGTTGTACATAATTCAATTCAACTCAATTCAAAAATACTTTATTTCTCCCAAAGGGAAATTAAATGTTGTAGCTCATCATCCTGGTTTTGTTACCGTATTCTCCGGCGTATAAGTCGCACCTTTTTGCCTACATTTCTAAGCCCTGCGACTTATAGGCCGGTGCGACTTATACGTCGATTTTTCCAATATTTTGGTCATAATTTGACTTTGGTCAAAAACTCCAAAAATGGTGCAGTACCAGTTTCGGCCGCTATGGGCGCTAAGAAACCCTTTACAGTACCTACACTGTTGACATCTGCCTGGTCCAAAAATGGTGCAGTGACACAGAAGATGAAGACTTCAATGGTTTTGAATAAATAAATAAAAACCATAAAATAAATACAGTATCTGTTTCTGTCATCATTTTAAACTGAGACACGTTTTTTACTGTAATGTCAGCTAATAAAAATATATTTTATGTGTTTATCTTTAAAGATAAATGATGAAAGACACAAAATATACAAAAATTATGTTCATTTATTAATGAAAAGTTCAACTAAGACACATCAAACAAAATACTGTAGTTTTTATGTGATAATCTTGTCAAAAGTCCTTCCAAACAATTTGGCAGCCAGTCCAAAATAATGTTCATTTATTAATGAAAAGTTCAACTAAGACACATCAAACAAAATACTGTAGTTTTTATGTGATAATCTTGTCAAAAGTCCTTCCAAACAATTTGGCAGCCAGTCCATTTTGGGCAAAACACCAGTTCACGTGAGGTGCGACCTATAGGCCGGTGCGACTTATAGGCCGGTGCGACTTATACATTGATTTTTCCATTTAATTGGGCATAATTAGGTTGGTGCGACTTATACTCCGGTGCGACTTATACGCCGACGAATACGGTAATTGGTTGTCATAGATGCTGATGGCTGTGGGCAGAAAGGATCCCCACAATGGATCTGAAGAATATTGGTACAGATACCAATCTATTCACCTGGACCCAGCGGGCCGTCCTCCTGGGCAGCAGGACAACCCAAATGCTGGCCAGAACTCCTCCTAGAGCAATGGTTACTCCTCCCAGCAGCTTGTTGAGCTCCTCGTCATTGCAGACATGGGAGATGATCCAATGGGAGATGATCCCGGTATTTTTGTTGTCACGAGCCACGTTTCCTGCCAGCTCCAGGATCTCAGCGGTCAGGGACTTGAGCACCGCTGCCAGATGGAAAAGAATGCACCCACAGAAGCCTCCTTTTCAACTCATTGGGATTTGGGGCTGTAGTTGAGACATTATTTGAGCTTTTAGATGTTATCAGCTGCTCTTGGTTGTAAAAAAAACCCCCACATTGTTATCATGGTTATGCATCATAACAAATGTCCAAAAGTAAAAAGGTTTTCGATTTGTTCTTGAGCTGAACCTGTTGAATAATGTGTAATAAGTTCAATGGCTCTGTCTAGGCTTCCATCCTTCTGCTCCTCCTTCTGGGACAATACATATTATTTTGTATGGACTGATTAAAAATGTATGACACCAGTTCTGCTATAATTTGTGCAGCTATGCTTAATAAATAAGGACGGAGGTCATCAGGGCTTTATTTATACAGGTTAATCCAGGGGAGTTTTGTTCAGAGGTTAGAGAAGGTGAGCTTGTGATTGGAAGATCGCCGGTTCAAGCCCTGGTACCGACAGCATCAAAAATGTGGGTGGGGTAAGTGAAGCAGTCACATCTGTCTCCACCCTCATCTGCCCCACTCTGGGCCCTTGAGCAAGGCCCTTAACCCACACCATCTGCTTCCCTGGGCACCCTAGATAGCAGCTCTCTGCTCCACACAGAGGGCAGACAGCACTGTGAGAGTCATGTTCTTTGGGACAAGAAGGGACAAAGCAGAGACTGTACTTCTTGAGGAAGTTGAAGTTCTTCAGTGTTTGCAGCGAGATGCTGCATATCTTCTATAAATATGTTGTAGAGAGCGCTATCTCTTCTGCCATCATGTGCTGGGGTAGCAGCACCAGAGCAGGTGACTTAAAAAAGATCAACAAGCTCATAAAGAAGACTGGTTCAATTCCGGGGACTCCTCTAGAACCTTTAGGAGACGATTGTGCAAAGAATGATTCTTCATAAATGAAGAACATTATAGACAACCCTCAGCATCCTCTTCATCAGACTGTCACACAACAACAGAGTCAGTCAGAGGCTTCTTCAGATCTGCTGTAAGACCAGTACAAGAGATCCTTCCTGCTCACAGCCATCAGCATCTAGAACAACTCTTTAATGAAACCAGGATGATGAGTTACAACATTTAATTTCCCTCTGGGACTAATAAAGTATTTTTGAATTGAGTTGAATTGAATGCTTGGAAAACAGCTTTTGTTCTACCATTACTGAAGAGAGGAGACCCCACTATACTGAACAATTACTGACCAATATCCAAACTTTGTTTTAGCCAAGGTTTTAGAAAAACTGATAAATATTCAAGTCAAGAAGTGTTTACAAGTATTTCCATCCATCCATTCATTATCTTTTACCCGCTTCTTCCATTTTGGGTCACAGGGATCACCGGTGCCCACGTCCAGCAATCACTGTGCGAGGGGCAGGATACACCCTGGACGGGTCGCAAGTCCATCACAGGGCCACATAGAGACAAATGAGACAAACAACCATTCACTCTCTCTCTCACGCCTAGGCACAATTTAGAGTTACCAATCAGCCTAACATGCATGTTTTTGATCTGTGGGAGGAAACTGGAGTACCCAGAGAAAACCCAAGCATACACTGAGAGAACATGCAAACTTTTACAAGTATTTGTAAGAACCGGTATTTCTTTCTTTCTCTTTTGTAAATGAGTCCTCGAGGCTCAGTTGGATTAACCTGTCTAAATAAAGGTTGAATTTAGACTTTTTTTGATCATTTGTCTTCCCACCAATCTGGTTTCAGGAAACAACAAGCACATTGACTGCTTTGCTAAAGGTTTTTAATGATTTTGTTGACGTTTTGGACGCTAAGGATTGCTGTGCTGCACTTTACTTAGACCTGTCCAAAGCCTTTGATACTGTAGATCATGACATCTTATGTCTAATCTCTCAGATATTGGCTTCTCAGATCACACTGCTGGCTGGTTCTCAAACTACCTCTCAGGTCAGAGGCAATGTGTTCAACATAACGGTACTTCGTCTATCTACCCAACGGTCACTAATGGTGTGCCACAAGGTTTAGTTTCAGGAACTACTTTTTTTTTTTTTTTTACAATTTATATAATATTGTAGGTCAAAACATTCTAACACATCCTTGCATCTCTATGCTGATGATACAATTCTTTATTGTCGAGCTAACATAGTTGTGCATGGTTTTCCAGCTTCTACAGTCTGTATTTGACATCATTCAGTCTGACATTCCACCTCAAACTGGTGTTAAATGCTGATAAAACCAAAGGGATGTTGTTTTCCAACAGAAAGTCGGTGCCAGCAACTCTTCTTCCTATCTCATCCATGCGTTGTGTACCGGGTTTCATTTTCAGAAATAAATCTTGTTTAACTTTGACTGCCAAAAAACACCTTGTAACCGCCACTTTTCCAACAGCCATCCATTATAGTGATATTATTTAGATGAATGCTCCCGCCAGATTTTTGCAGATGTTGGATACTGTCTACCAGTCACATTGTCTCATCCAATAGCTTCTGCAGTCGTCCCCTGATCGGAAGGTTGGAGGTTCAAATCCCGGTTCCCCACACCATGTGTCATTGTGTCCCTGGGCAAGACACTTAACCCAGAGTTGCTCCCCGGTAGGACTGGATGGCGCCTTGCATGGCAGTCTGCCGCTACCGGTGTATGAATGTGTGTATGAATGGGTGGATGGCTGGTATTGTAAAGTGCTTTGGGGCCCCTCATAGGGGGCTGGAAAGCGCTATATAAATAAGCTCCATTTACCAT
>JBBPBX010005824.1:17273-29775 GCA_038048925.1 Garcialebias charrua | reverse complement strand
GTATAGTGCCAGTTCACAACAAAGTTGTCTCAGTGCACTGAAAAGAAACATTCACATACATAGAAAAGCCAGCTAGTAAAGTTTTCTATCTAAGGAAGCCTGCAGACTTGTTGAATCTTCACTTCATCGCATTCTCCCATCCTGAGCAAGCACGATGTCAAAAGTGGAAAGGAAAAACTCCCTTTTAACAGGAAGAAACTTCCAGCAGAACCAGGCTCAGGACAAGTGGCCATCTGCTTTGACCAGCTGGGTGTGAGAAGACAGGAAGGAGAGACAAAAAAACATAGATATAGGTGCAGGTGTACCTGAAAGACAAAAACATGTCAAGGTTAGAAAAAATAATTACAAAAACAAAACAGGTGGAGCAGAGTAAGTAAAGTCATTAGTACAGTGAAGAAATGTGGTCAGTTTGTCCTCCAACAGTCTAAGGCTATAGCAGCATATAATCATCATCATCATTATCATCAGAGATGATATTTTGTGGTAACAAATAATCTTCTCATGGCTTTAACAACACAACAGTTTTTTTTTTAAATGTAAGAACTAGATTTAGATACTCTCTTTTGTGTCTTCATTGCCACTGTACCATTTAGAATTGTGTGCATCTAATGTCTGTTAGTTCTTGATAAACAAAACATTTTGTCCAGCATGATATCTTTTTTTTATTTTTACAACTTTTGTTAGTCATTAAAAGGATGAACTTTGTCCCTGTATGTCCTTTTATGGGGTTAGAGTGAAAAGTACAAATTTGAGTTAACCATTAAATACTTTTATCTTAAATTACAAAGTGAAAATGTTTCAACACAAAGTACATGTACGGTAGTATAACCCACATTGGCTCATTTATTCTGTTCTTTGTGTTTTTCACCTACTCAGATTTATGAATTTATGCATGTTTAGGAATGTTTATAAATTTTTATAATCTAAGAAAATAAGCAAAATTGTGTTTTTTAGAAGAGTGACTTTGTTAATATTACTTTGATGTTAGTTTGTAATATTCTACAGCTCCATGTGCCCTCTGCCCGCCTCTCCACTATGGGGAGCAGGGCCTTCACCTGCTCTGCCCCTCACCTCTGGAACGCTCTACCGCCAGACCTTCGAAACACCACCTCCCTTTCTCTGTTCAAGACTGCTCTGAAAACATCTCTTTAGACTAGCTTATCGTTAACTTTACTAAATGTATTTTTATATTCTTTTGTATTTTATATTCTTTATTTATTTTATATTTCAATTTGTTCCTACTGATGTTTCAACTGTGTTTGTTAAGTGTCCTTGGGTGTCCTGAAAGGCGCTTTTAAATAAATTTATTATTATTATTATTATTATTATTATTATTATTATTATTATAACTATGTGTCCCATTCATCTTGTAATTTTATGCATTTGTAAATCTAGTAAATATTTTGGCTGATCTATTTACATTATTTATCATTATTATTTATATATTGTCGAGGCAGCTTATCAGAGTTGTGGCCCGAAGGTTGTTGGTGCCTGTCGTGGTGGCAACCCTCGAACCCGGTGGTGGACACCGGCGGTGAGGGATGCTGTCAAGCTGAAGAAGGAGTCCTATTGGGCCTTTTTGGCCTGTGGGACCCCGGAAGCAGCAGATAGGTACCGGCAGTCCAAGCGGCATGCGGCTCGGGTGGTTGCTGAGGCAAAAACTCGGGCGTGGGAGGAGTTCGGAGAGGCCATGGAGAATGACTTCCGTACGGCTTCGAGGCGATTCTGGTCCACCATCCGGCGTCTCAGGGGGGGAAAGCGGTACGCGACCAACACCATTTATGGTGGGGATGGCGTGCTGTTGACCTCAACTCGGGATGTTGTGAGTCGGTGGGCGGAATACTTCGAAGACCTCCTCAATCCTACTGGCACGTCTTCCACTGAGGAAGCGGAGCCTGGGGACTTTGGGTCGGGCTCTCCAATCTCTGGTGCTGAGGTCACCGAGGTGGTTAAAAAGCTCCGCGGTGGCAGGGCTCCGGGGGTGGATGAGATTCGCCCTGAGTTCCTTAGGGCTCTGGATGTTGTGGGGTTGTGTTGGCTTACGCGACTCTGCAATATCGCGTGGACATCGGGGGCAGTTCCCTTGGATTGGCAGACTGGGGTGGTGGTTCCCCTATTCAAAAAGGGGGACCGTAGGGTGTGTTCCAACTATAGGGGGATCACACTCTTAAGCCTCCCTGGTAAGGTCTATTCAGGGGTTCTGGAGAGGAGGGTCCGTCGGATAGTCGAACCTCGGATTCAGGAGGAGCAGTGTGGTTTTCGTGCTGGTCGTGGAACACTGGACCAGCTCTACACCCTCAGCAGGGTCCTGGAGGGTGCGTGGGAGTTTGCCCAACCAGTTTACATGTGCTTTGTGGACTTGGAGAAGGCATTCGACCGCGTCCCTCGGGGGGTTCTGTGGGGGGTACTCCGGGAGTATGGGGTACCAGGCCCATTGATATGGGCTGTTAGGTCCCTGTACGACCGGTGTCAGAGCTTGGTCCGCATTGCCGGCAGTAAGTCAGGCTCGTTTCCGGTGAGAGTTGGACTCCGCCAAGGTTGCCCTTTGTCACCGATTCTGTTCATAACTTTTATGGACAGAATTTCTAGGCGCAGCCAAGGTGTTGAGAGGATCCATTTTGGTGGCCTTAGAATCGCTTCTCTGTTTTTTGCAGATGATGTGGTCCTATTGGCTTCATCAGGTCGTGATCTACAGCTTTCGCTGGAGCGGTTTGCAGCCGAGTGTGATGCGGCCGGGATGAGGATCAGTTCCTCCAAATCCGAGGCCATGGTCTTGAGCCGGAAAAGGGTAGCATGCCCTCTCCGGGTCGGGGAGGAGGTCCTGCCCCAAGTGGAGGAGTTTAAGTATCTCGGGGTCTTGTTCACGAATGAGGGAAAACTGGAGCGTGAGATCGATAGGCGGATAGGTGCAGCATCCGCAGTGAAGCGGGCGCTGTACCGGTCTGTCGTGGTGAAGAGAGAGCTGAGTCGAAAGGCAAAGCTCTCAATTTACCGATCGATCTACGTTCCCACCCTCATCTATGGTCATGAGCTTTGGGTTGTGACCAAAAGAACGAGATCTCGGATACAAGCGGCTGAAATGAGTTTTCTCCGCAGGGTGTCTGGACTCTCCCTTAGAGATAGGGTGAGAAGCTCAGTCATCCGGGAGGGACTCGGAGTAGAGCCGCTGCTTCTCCACATCGAGAGGAGCCAGTTGAGGTGGCTCGGGCATCTGGTTAGGATGCCTCCTGGACGCCTCCCTGGTGAGGTGTTCCGGGCATGTCCCACCGGGAGGAGACCCAGAGGAAGACCCAGGACACGCTGGAGGGACTATGTTTCTCGGCTGGCCTGGGAACGCCTTGGGATTCCCCCAGAGGAGCTGCTCCAAGTGGCTGGGGAGAGGGAAGTCTGGGCCTCCCTACTTAGGCTGCTACCCCCACGACCCGACCCCGGATAAGCGGAAGAAAATGGATGGATGGATGGATATATTGTCTTTTTTTTTAACCCTAATGAAACAAGTGCAAAGCATTTGGCCTTTGTAATTTTGGATTCTGAATTTTGGTATTTGTATTGTGAAAAATGTTACCCTTACCTGGTTCAATCAATAACCTGTCTCTCCTGCTTCTTCTCATATTGCTGGATCAGAATCAGAATATCTTTATTTTCATTGTAAGAAATACAACTTTGTCTTACAATGTCAAAATATATCTAAAATATGAAAAAGCTAAGAAGAAAAAATATTTTCAAGATATTAATAAAGATCATACTGCATAACACACAATTGCACATGAAGAAATTATTGCACCTACATTGCACTGAAGGTGCTACGTGTCATTTAATGCCCTGATGGCTGTGGGGTAAATATTTTTTTGTCTATTTGTCTATGTTTTAATGCTCCTGTACCTCCTTCCTGATGACAGTGGTTGGAATATGATGTCACCTGTGTGGAGAGAGTCTTATATGTTCAAGACTTTCCTGAAGTAATGGAAGCTGCACAATTTTTCAAGAGATGTTAAAGAGCATCCATTGATCTTCTGGACAGTCTTACTGATCCCCTGAAGTATTTTCATATGTGCTGCTATGCAGCTGGAGAACCACACAGTACAATATATAGAGCAGTGATATGTAGAAATACACCAGCAGTTTTGATAAATATATGTTTCTAACTCTCAGAAAATAAAGTCTCTGCTGGACCTTCATCACCAGCTCTGCTGTGTTCACACACCAACTGACAGCTTACACACAGGTATTTCAGGGCAGGTTGTGTTAAATGAAAAGCTAAATTCATTGACGAAAAGACATGCTTATCTCCCCTGTTGCTAGACATAGCAGCATGTTGGGCAACAGCAATGTCATCCTTAGTTGACCTGTTAGTCCTGTAGACAAACTGGTTTGTTTCAAAGGTGGGAGAAATTAATAACATATGCCTGAAGAGCAGTCTCTCAAATCCCTTCAACTGTGGGGCGAGCATTACAGGCCTGTAGTCATTCAAGCAGGTGATAGGTGACTTTTTGGAGGAGTAAAGGGACTCTGCTGAAGGACTTCAGGCAAGTTGGAACTGTGGCTTGAGACAGCAACAAGAAAAATAGACTTCTTGGCTTCCCTCAGGGATGTGTGCTGAGCCCTCTCCTGTTCATGCTGCTCACATATGATTGTGCATCTAGCCATCCAGGCTGTTACATTGTAAAGTTTGCAGATGATACAGTGGTGGTGGCATGCATCAAAAACAATGATGAGTCCAGGTAGGACTACAGGCAAGAGGTGGATCACCTGGAGAGTGGATGCAAGGACAACCTTCACATCAATGTGAAGAAGATGAAGGAGATGCTGCATTATACGTTTTTGAAAGTTGGAATCTTTGAAAAACGTATAATGCAGCTTTAGGACTGATTTCCAGACGATTTCAAAGTCAAAGTCAAAGTCAAAGTCAACTTTATTGTCAAAACTGCAATATGTACAGGACATACACAGGATTGAAATTGCATTTCTCTCTGTCCCTCGGTGCAACAGTAAACATTTAAACACTAAAACACTAAAACATTTAATAAACATAAGCATAAAATGAAATAATAAAAGTGTAATACTGTCCTGAGTTTTTGCATAGTAGTTTTTGCATAGTAGTAGTATGAAAGTATGAAAAGTTACACCAACACTAAAACACTAAACATTTAATAAACATAAGCATAAAATGAAATAACAAAAGTGTAATACTGTCCTGAGTTTTTTGCATAGTAGTATAAAAGTGTAAAAAGTATATCTATAAAATAAAATGAAAGTTCTGGCATTGACATTTGTAATAGAGTGACAAAGCAGCATATGAAGTTTATGTACACAGTATATGTATGAGGTAGTTGATATTGGTATAGAGGTACAGTGGCATATGTAATAAGGCAGGTAATAAGATTTTCACACTTGATGGGAACAGAGGAGCTTCATCTGTGAATTAGACTAACAAAGACCTTAAGAAACCCCTACTGTTAAGGTGTGAGTTGTGATTTGTCAATCTACATAGGTATGTGTGTATCTTATCTCAGCCTTTAAAACATGATCCCCACACTCTGCTCTTTGAATTGAGAAAGCTCCTCGGATGAAGAGCGAAACGTCTTCTGTTACAAATAAAGTCCAGTTGTTTCTGTATTGAACGTTTTTTGATTTTATCATGTCCTGGATGACTGAGAATCTTCACCAGCATACCCTATGTATGTTTAATCCACACTGTGTCCCAATGTAAACCCCTCATGTTACAGGACAGTTGTTTATTTTTATATATTTTTTTAAATCTGGTATATTGAATATTCTGGCATATAATTAATAGTCAGCTATATTAAAGAGTCAAAATATAAACATGGGCTCACCACCTGTGGGAGGGGCCAAAGGGGTCGGGTGCAATGTGAGATGGGTGGCGGCCGAGGGCGGGGACCCTGGCGGTCTGATCCTCGGCTACAGAAGCTGGCCATTGGGACATGGAATGTCACCTCTCTGGTGGGGAAGGAGCCTGAGCTAGTGTGTGAGGTTGAGAGGTTCCGACTAGAAATAGTCGGACTCACCTCAACGCATGGCTCTGGCTCTGGAACCAGTTTCCTTGAGAGGGGTTGGACACTCTTCCACTCTGGAGTTGCCCCTGGTGAGAGGCGCCGAGCAGGAGTGGGCATACTGGTTGCCCCCCATCTTGGTGCCTGTACGTTGGGGTTCACCCCGGTGAACGAGAGGGTAGCCTCCCTTCGCCTACGTGTGGGGGGACGGGCTCTGACTGTTGTTTGTGCCTATGCACCAAACGGCAGCTCAGACTACCCACCCTTTTTGGAGTCCTTGGAGGGGGTATTGGAGAGTGCGCCTCCTGGGGACTCCCTTGTTCTACTGGGGGACTTCAACGCTCACGTGGGCAATGACAGTGAGACCTGGAGGGGTGTGGTTGGGAGGAACGGCCCCCCTGATCTGAACCAGAGTGGTGTTCTGTTATTGGACTTCTGTGCTCGTCATGGATTGTCCATAACGAACACCATGTTTAAGCATAAGGGTGTCCATATGTGCTCTTGGCACCAGGACACCCTAGGTCGCAGTTCGATGATCGACTTTGTTGTCGTCTCATCTGATCTGCGGCCGCATGTCTTGGACACTCGGGTGAGGAGAGGGGCGGAGCTGTCTACTGACCACTACCTGGTGGTGAGTTGGCTCCGATGGTGGGGGAGGATGCCGGTCAGACCTGGCAGACCCAAACGTATCGTGAGGGTCTGCTGGGAACGTCTGGCAGAGTCTCCCGTAAGACGGAGCTTTAACTCCCACCTCCGGGAGAGCTTTGAACACGTTCCGAGGGAGGCGGGGGACATGGAGTCCGAGTGGGCCGTGTTCCGCGCCTCTATTGTCGAGGCAGCTTATCGGAGCTGTGGCCGCAAGGTTGTTGGTGCCTGTCGAGGTGGCAACCCTCGAACCCGGTGGTGGACACCGGCAGTGAGGGATGCTGTCAGGCTGAAGAAGGAGTCCTATTGGGCCTTTTTGGCTTGTGGGACCCCGGAAGCAGCTGATAGGTACCGGCAGTCCAAGCGGCATGCGGCTCGGGTGGTTGCTGAGGCAAAAACTCGGGCGTGGGAGGAGTTCGGAGAGGCCATGGAGAATGACTTCCGTACGGCTTCGAGGCGATTCTGGTCCACCATCCGGCGTCTCAGGGGGGGAAAGAGGTACGAGACCAACACCATTTATGGTGGAGGTGGCGTGCTGCTGACCTCAACTCGGGATGTTGTGAGTCGGTGGGCGGAATACTTCGAAGACCTCCTCAATCCTACTGGCACGTCTTCCACTGAGGAAGCAGAGCCTGGGGACTTTGGGTCGGGTTCTCTGATCTCTGGTGCTGAGGTCGCCGAGGTGGTTAAAAAGCTCCGCGGTGGCAAGGCTCCGGGGGTGGATGAGATTCGCCCGGAGTTCCTTAGGGCTCTGGATGTTGTAGGGTTGTGTTGGCTTACGCGACTCTGCAATATCGCGTGGACATCGGGGGCAGTTCCCTTGGATTGGCAGACTGGGGTGGTGGTTCCCCTATTTAAAAAGGGGGACCGTAGGGTGTGTTCCAACTATAGGGGGATCACACTCTTAAGCCTCCCTGGTAAGGTCTATTCAGGGGTTCTGGAGAGGAGGGTCCGTCGGATAGTCGAACCTCGGATTCAGGAGGAGCAGTGTGGTTTTCGTCCTGGTCGTGGAACACTGGACCAGCTCTACACCCTCAGCAGGGTCCTGGAGGGTGCGTGGGAGTTTGCCCAACCAGTTTACATGTGTTTTGTGGACTTGGAGAAGGCATTCGACCGCGTCCCTCGGGGGGTTCTGTGGGGGGTACTCCGGGAGTATGGGGTACCAGGCCCTTTGATAAGGGCTGTTAGGTCCCTGTACGACCGGTGTCAGAGCTTGGTCCGCATTGCCGGCAGTAAGTCAGGCTCGTTTCCGGTGAGAGTTGGACTCCGCCAAGGTTGCCCTTTGTCACCGATTCTGTTCATAACTTTTATGGACAGAATTTCTAGGCGCAGCCAAGGTGTTGAGAGGATCCGTTTTGGTGACCTTAGAATCGCTTCTCTGTTTTTTGCAGATGATGTGGTCCTACTGGCTTCATCAGTTCGTGATTTACAACTTTCACTGGAGCGGTTTGCAGCCGAGTGTGATGCGGCCGGGATGAGGATCAGTTCCTCCAAATCCGAGGCCATGGTCTTGAGCCGGAAAAGGGTAGCATGCCCTCTCCGGGTCGGGGAGGAGGTCCTGCCCCAAGTGGAGGAGTTTAAGTATCTCGGGATCTTGTTCACGAATGAGGGAAAACTGGAGCGTGAGATCGATAGGCGGATAGGTGCAGCGTCCGCAGTGAAGCGGGCGCTGTACCGGTCTGTCGTGGTGAAGAGAGAGCTGAGTCAAAAGGCAAAGCTCTCAATTTACCGATCGATCTACGTTCCCACCCTCATCTATGGTCATGAGCTTTGGGTTATGACCGAAAGAACAAGATCTCGGATACAAGCGGCTGAAATGAGTTTTCTCCGCAGGGTGGCTGGACTCTCCCTTAGAGATAGGGTGAGAAGCTCAGTCATCCGGGAGGGACTCGGAGTAGAGCCGCTGCTTCTCCACATCGAGAGGAGCCAGTTGAGGTGGCTCGGGCATCTGGTTAGGATGCCTCCTGGACGCCTCCCTGGTGAGGTGTTCCGGGCACGTCCCACCGGGAGGAGACCCAGAGGAAGACCCAGGACGCGCTGGAGGGACTATGTTTCTCGGCTGGCCTGGGAACGCCTTGGGATTCCCCCGGAGGAACTGCTCCAAGTGGCTGGGGAGAGGGAAGTCTGGGCCTCCCTACTTAGGCTGCTACCCCCGCGACCCGACCCCGGATAAGCGGAAGAAGATGGATGGATGGATGGAAAATATAAACAAAAACAAAAAACAAATTGATTTCATTAACTGGTTTCAAACTACACTGTTTTCTTAGGCTACTGCAACAACGATGGCACTTGGTCCAATATTAGAAGATGAGTGCTACTTTTTCCCATGAATTTTACAGGGAGCCAGTGGAGGGAAGGTAAAACTGGAGAAATTGTTTCTGTTTTTTCGAATGCTTCAACAAAAGTATCTGTCATATCATATGTGGAGTTCCTCAAGGTTCTGTACTTGGACAAAAGTAATTTGTTTTACATGCGAATGACTTAGTAAATGTGTCAAGACTCCTTAAATGTGTTCTATTTGCAGATGATACCACTTTTGTTTTTTTGGGTAAAGATATAGAACGGGTGTTGGAGTTGATGCAGACAGAATTTGTAAAAATACAGACTTGGTTTAAACTTAATAAATTATCATTAAACTTAGATAAAACTAGCTATATGATATTCAGTAAAAGAAAGAGAACTGTTGATGTTCCATTTATAGTCGAGGGTGTGAGATTTGTACAGTTTGTGAGGTGAAGTGTTTGGGTGTTATCATCGATGAAAAGCTAACATGGAAATGTCACATAAATTCTGTGAGAATAAAAAATAGCTAAATCTATTGCATTACTGTATAAAGTCAGGGACTTATTAAATGATAAAGCTCTGTATTTGT
Organism: Garcialebias charrua; assembly: GCA_038048925.1. Lineage (NCBI taxonomy): Eukaryota > Metazoa > Chordata > Actinopteri > Cyprinodontiformes > Rivulidae > Garcialebias > Garcialebias charrua. The sequence goes on along the minus strand of JBBPBX010005824.1, from coordinate 20,247 downwards.
TGTATAACACAATCATTGTTCTACACTTAAGCTATTGTATTGATGTTTGGGAAAAAACGTGTAAAACAATCACAAATCCTATTTTTGTTTTACCATACCATACCATACCATTTTATTTATAGAGCACTTAAAACAACGACAAGGCCAACCAAAGTGCTGTACAAACAAACAAACAACAAGCAACACATAGCGCAACATACAAAATGAAGTTAAAAAAACAATAGAATATAGACATAAAATCATCACATATAATACTTTGTAAATATAACAACCATTTTTTTGTTTTACAGAAAAGAGCTGTAAGACTTATTACCAGGAAGCATTTCAGTCACCCATCAAGTGCATTATTTTATTAACTGAAGTTATTGAATTTCCATGATTTGGTAGATTATAATATTTTATCAGTTATGTATAGGGCTCATAATAATACATGACCTTTATATATCCAATAAAATTTTGTTAAAAGAGAGAGCTGTTATAATCTTAAGGGGGTAGAAATATTTGTGAAACCTAAATTTAGAACTAGTCCGAAGGAACGGTCTACCTCAATCCAAGGAATTAGATTATGGAATAAACTGGAGAGTGATGTTAAAAACACCAGATCAATGTGTATGTTTAAGAGAATAAACAAAAGTTGATTTGTTTTAAAAATATATGAAATAGTAGGAATTGTTGCTCGAGAAGGAGCTATTTATTTTGTTTTTGTTATTTGAAGATTATTATTGTTTGAATTAATTTATTGGTAAAAAGGTGCAGATATAAGATTAGTTTCTTCTTTCTGCTGCCTTTCATGTTATATGTGATTGTATATCTTATTGTATATATAATTTTTTGTTCTGTTTAAAAATATAAATAAACTTCCAAATTAAAAAAAATTCTAACACCAAAATTTTTCATCAAGACTTTTTTTTATGTTGACACCTACATAATAATAAAAAAAATATTAATAAGCACTTGAACCAGCTTTGTTTGTGTCATTTTATGTTTGTACTTTATGTTAACAACTAAATATTACATTTTGGATCTCTGATGCTACATATGATTATTCTATACACTTTATGCTTGTCAATGTGATAATATATTGACTTTAGTATTTTTACAAAGTACTAGTGTAATTACCGTACACCCTTACCGGTATATAAGCAGTAATATAGCTGTGAATCTTGTTTCTTCTATCTCAGTTTCACATCCACTTCACTGAAATGATAAAAAATCAAACTGTGATCTAAATTATTAAAATACAAATTAATTCATTTTGTGTGCATGTAGGGAAAGTAAAGACATCAGTTTTGACACACTGTGCTGTCTGTTTCATTATGGAAAACTTCTTGTAACTTCTTCTTTCTTTCCTTCAGGTTCCTGACTATATTGTGGCAACAGCTGTGTTTGAGCCTCCTTTCTTACATGCACAAGGTCAGACTCAGGAAATTGGTGAGTACAAAAGCTTTGAGCCCTCATGTCTCATTGAATAAACAACCCCATCATCCTTCCCGAAATGCCTGGCTTTACAGGATTAAGCTCAGATAAACTTTTTTTTGGTGTTTGAGGCACCAGCACCAGTAATGATGGTACAGATTCAGAGGATGTTTAGGTCACAGGCCCAGTAACCAATGCCTGCCTTCTCAGCTGTTACCTTACCACTTATATCCAATAGCAACAGGTTCAAATGCCATGAGTCACCCCTGCATTTAAAACCCAACACCACCATGAAGTTACTTCAGAGGTTCTACTGCCCAGCGCAGAGAAGAACCAAGAAAATACAAACGTCAAGACAAAATCCAGGAGACGTCACAAAACCAAAAGGATACAATTTTCCATGAAGTATGTTCCTAAAGCACAACAGAGGTGAGCACATTTCTGTCACAGTAAATAAATATTATAAAGCTTCAATAATTATAATGTGAATGTGATATTAATTCCAATCACTAACAATCAGACTAGTTTCAATCTGTCCTGTTTTTGTAAACCTCATTTTATGCAATCTCCTAAAATGCTAGTAAATTGTTTTTAACCAAGCTGTGATTCATGACTGACTGTGATTTTTGAATCAGTGATGAAAATTGAAAAATAATAAAACATGTTTGCATCTGTTTACAGAGCCTATGGACCCAAGCTTTAGGCTGACAATGATGGAACTATCACTTCTGATTATCCTTGGTCTGCAGGCTGTGACAAAAGCAGGGTGAGTATTGTTCAGTGTAAAATGATAAAGACGATGTTGTAAATTTTATAATCAAAGAAGTTGGTGAAAAAAGGACGTATTGTAGTAAACTTAATTGGGACTCTTGTGAATCAATTTAAATAATGGTTTTTCAGCAATTATTCCGTTTGTTAATTTACTGACAAATTTACTTTAATACTAATTTAATGTATTTAAAAACTTGTAGCAAACACATTGTCTTCCACTAAAATACTCTAAGTAACTCCTATTATTGTTATTCAGAATGGGTGGGCATTATGAGCAAAAGCACTTTTCAAGTTTGTTTAGTAATTATTTATTTTTATTAATGATTTTAATTTATTATTTTCACTGTTTTGTTTGGTTCCACTGGTCCTGTCTCCTCACATGACCCGTACCTGACAGCCACTTCCACCAACATTAGACCAACTTGCTGGATTCTTATAATGGATACTCATTTCATCCTTTACTCATGCAAAGTTAATTAATATGTATTAAGTGTCCAAACAACAGCAGGATTTTAAAAGCAGATAAAGTATCATAACTTAAGGCTAATATTGGCTGATGCTTCATGATTTAGACCATTTCCTGTTTCATGCTTTTGCCCAAAAAGGTTTTACACAAAGTTCATACACTATTTTTAAATGTGTTCTATAAATAAAGTTGACTCGACTATTTAAAAAGACACATATGCATTTTTTTCCACACTGTCTGATGTGAAATCAGAGTAAACTTTTCCCATTTTAGGTCAATTAGGATTACCTTTTTTTTTTCTATTTGCAAAATGCCAAAATA
>JBBPBX010005823.1:34235-70669 GCA_038048925.1 Garcialebias charrua | reverse complement strand
TCGAAGGAGTGTGATACCAGGAGCACATGCGAAAAATGTCAAAGAAAACATCCTACATGTTTACACGACGACAAGTTCGTTGAACGTAAAAGGGTAATATCTGCAACGAACGATAACACCCAAGACGAAGAAGCCAACACTAAAGAAGAAGCTGAGCCAGCGATCTCTAATAGAGTAACCCGATCAACTTCAGGTACATTAACGTCCTCTATAGTACCTGTCTGGGTTTCATCAAAAATTCACCCAAACAAAGAAGTTTTAGTATATGCCCTCCTCGACTCACAAAGTGATACATCCTTCATCTTGGACGAAGTAGCTCAAGATCTTGACACGGATAAAGGTAAAGTCAATCTGCGACTGTCAACTATGTCCGCCAAGTCAACAGTAATACCATGTGATAAGCTGGTAAACCTTCAAGTCAGAGGATATAAGCATGAAAAGAGAATCACATTGCCACCAGTCTACACAAGAGAGTTCATCCCTGTTAATAGATCACATATCCCAACGTCTGAAACCGCCTTAAAGTGGCCACATCTCGAAAGGTTGGCGGATAAGATACCTCCAATGCTCGAATGTAAGGTTGGTCTCCTTATTGGCTACAACTGTCAACAAGCCCTCTTACCACGAGAAGTTCTTGCAGGCAGTGAGAACCAACCTTATGCACAGTTAACCGACCTTGGCTGGAGCATAGTTGGTGGCTCATCTCAAGTTCAAAATCATAAAGACGTCATCAGCACAAGTCACAGAATCATTGTTCGCGAAGAAACCCCCGTGTCACAATCAGCAGTTGAACCCAAACAACATGTGCACTTTGTATGCAACACCCAAGTAAAGGAAGTCAGTTCAATTGATGTGATTAAGCCTTTAGAACCAGATTTACTTAAGCACGCAACAGACAACCACTCAGTCTCACAGGAAGACATGCTCAGGTCAAAGGTGACCAAAGGCATAGTGCGGGAAAAAAAGGGGCATTGCAAACTCCCATTACCACCCAAACCAGATTTTCAACTCAGTGAAGATCGTACACCAACAGCACAGTCAAAGGACGTGAATCCAGTTCTAGAGCGTTTAAAGAAGTTCTCTGATTGGTCGAGAGCTGTAAAGGCTATTGCTAGACTCAAGCGGTTCATCAAAGAGTTTAAGGGTGTTCAACAAAGAACAAACCAAGTAACAGATCTTGAAGAGAGAAGAGACACAGAAATGTTCATTATCAAGCTAGCGCAAAGAAAGGCTTTTATTAAAGAAATACAGAAAATTAGATCTCAGAAAGAAATGTATCTGAGCAAGCATAACAAACTAAAGCAGCTAAATGCTTTCTTGGATAAGTCCAATGTTCTCAGGGTGGGAGGAAGGTCGTCTCTATCAGCCTTACATCATATCAAGCACCCCGCAATTCTCCCCAAGAAATCTCATGTGTCAGCCCTCCTCATCAAACACTACCATGAACGTGTACATCACCAAGGAAGAGGCGTGACTATGAATGAACTGCGTGTAAATGGCATATGGATTCTAGGATGTAGAACTATGGTCTCTTCGCACATCTACGACTGTAGCGAGTGTAGAGAATACAGAAAGGCCACAAACCTCCAAAGGCGACAGAAATGGCAGAAAGTTTCATGGAACCCGCAAGCGAACGACACTGTGATCCTACAAGATAACACCCCAAGATGTAAACGGAAACTAGCTTTAGTAGAAGAGACTTTAGGAGGTCATTATGGCAAGGTTCAAAAGGTGAAATCAAAGACTAGAAAGGCCTATTCACAAGGTAGTGACCTTACTTGAGACAGACACACACAGTAAAATAGACTAAGACCGACACTCATTAAAATCACATTGATAGCCAATTGGTGATTTAGGTGGGAGTGTAAGTGTCGCCGAAAAAGATTTATGCATTAGAAGGGGAATTAATATTTGTTTTTTAGTAGTTAGAATATTTTGGGTTTAATTTGTTTTGCTTATACCTTGAGAATGTGATACTTTGTACAAGATGCGTTTACTTCGTAAGTCGGGGACTACCTGTATTTTGTTAGTACTGTTATCGCGAGATTTTGTGTGAACGGAAGAGAGAGGCGAGATCACGGTACTCGACACACCCCCACATGCGCACACACACCTAGAGAACGGGAGGCGCACAGCCAGCAGCCTAAGACTGTTCACTAACTTAAAAGGTATTTATAACTGTTGTAATACATCGTACATCCGTCAGTCATGATGTTCTAATATTTTATATGTTTATTTAGAATGCAAAGGATGAGAAACGCCCGTTTAGAACTTCTTTGACTTCTTAATGACGGACGGCCACGAGGTATTTCCTTTGTTAGAGCATGTCTACTCATTTCTCAGTACTGTACCCAAAGCATTGTGTTTTATTTCTGCACTTTCTGTCTTATTTCTGTAGTTTTTCACGGCATTAATAAACGCGCCCGTATGAACAAAGAAGCCGTGCTCTGTCGTCATTGAGAACGCCACACCTATGTTCGTAACGGAGCTACATCTGCAGTGGTCTGATTCTACTCTTACATATTAGCAACACCACAACACTCTCATTCGTTAGTTCAAACATAAAAAGACAGGAATGCTTTAAAAGCATCAATATCAGCTCCTCTCTGACAGCTTGGTGGGAGTTTCTTAAAATGACAGTCTTCACTATCCATGCAGACGTACCCATCTGGAACAACCCTGACATTCTACAACAGAATAATATAAATTTCCCAGGTTAGTGTAAAGGAATAGAATATTTGGAACATATATATGAGGAAATAGACCATACATGTATCAGTGACGTGCGGTGAGGTTCATGGTGAGGCACTGCACAGTTTTTTTTCACATGTACAATAAAAAACAGACAAAAAATGTTCTCCACGTTTTGGCTTCTGTCTGCCATAGCTTCTTCAGCGCTTTGAATGCTTTGGATAGCGTTATTTTCTTCTTTTATAATACATGAACCCTACAGAGTAGTTTATTCGCCATTTGATTGGCAGCAGTTAACAGGTTGTGTTTTTTTCATTCAACCTTTGTTTAGTCAGGTAAATCTTATTGAGCCTCGTGGGCTCATTTACAAAAGCGACCTGCTAAAACTAAAGATTGATGACAACAGCAATGGTAGAATTTCCGCACAGCTCAGACCCCTAATATGTTGGTGTAATGACGAATATATTTCAAAATGGAAGAATTTGGAAATAGGTAGGAAGGACATGGAAGTTAGAAATTTAATAGTGGACAGAACACTTTTAGGGAATTTAAATAAACTAGATTCAATAACTAAGACTACAATCGAAATATGGAACACAGTAATATATCATTATAAATTAGGAAAGGAAATAAGGAGTCTGAGCTGGTTTGCTTGGGACTCAAGGTTTAAACTGAGTATCTATGACAAAGGTTTTAAACAATGGGCATATAAAGGTATCACAGCAATTTGTAAACTGACTGAAAAGGGCAAACTGCTAAGTTTTAATAAATTAAAGATAAAATTTGGACTGGAGACTCATGATCAGTATAGATACATGCAGATAAAAGACTACTATGAGAAAGAGGTAAAAACCAGTAAGTAAAGTAATTGAGATATTCCACAAATCCTATGAAGGAAAGAAATTCAGAGTGATTTCGGCACTTATACCAGGGATTAATGTCAGGCAGGAAGATATCCACTATGTATATTAAAGAAAAATGGGAAGGGGAACTGAATGAACAAGTGAGAAGGAATGGTTTGGAATATGTAAAACACAGTGCACAGCCACCAGCTCCCGTGTCTGGAGGGAATTTACATGGAAACATATACCGTAGTTCGATTTTTCATAACCCCAAAGATTAAGACCAGGGTGACCACCCATCTAGCCATGCTGGAGACTCTGTGGCCAGATTTATCAACCGTTATCATCCCCATAGAATGTGGGAGAAACTGTTCGATTCTATGGTTGATAACATCCGAAGCGGGTGCAGATTGAAGTAGGTCACACACACATATTCTGGTCCTGTCAAAAGTTAACAACATACTGGCATAATGTATGTCTTACCCTGAAAAATATATTAGGATATGGAATACCCAGTTCGTGTAAAACACTCTACCTGGGTAGCCTTACACAAGACATAATTCTAAAAGAGGATGAATACTTATTAAAAATATTGCTTTCAGCTACAAAAAAGGCCATCACAAGACTATGGTATAAACAGGAACCACCGACTGTGGAACAGTGGCTGAGCATTGTGGAAGAGATCTTTGTGATGGAGAAAATTACACATAGATTAAGACTGCAGGAGGGTAAATTTGATGTAAAATGGGAAAAATGGAATAACTATAAATGTAAGGAGGACGCCACTATAGTAACCAATTAAATATGTGACATTGAAGACGAATATTTGTATATATTGTATATATGTAGGAAGAATGTACTAATACCTCTCCGCTGTTTCTGTTCTGTTTTGAAAAAATGCTTAATAAAAGATAAGTTAAAAAAAAAAAATCTTATTGAGCCTCGTGGGCTCATTTACAAAAGTGACCTGCTAAAACTAAAGATTGATGACAACAGCAATGGTAGAATTTCCTTAAACAATAAACAATAGAAAAACAACTCATATCAGATATCTTTACACATACTGCACAATTATTATTATTATTTCAATACAGGGAGTTGAATTGTGGATTGGTTTGGGAAATGATGTTAAAGATGTAAACTCTGTGCTTATGTTAAAAAAATTATCAAAACTAAATTATCAAAATACTAAAACTTTCAGTTAAGTGTTTAATGTTCTAGATATTAGTAGATTGTGAAAAGTTACTCTTTTCGCTCTGTTACTTATAGATAATTATTGTTTTAATTGATTGTTTGAACTTGTTTTGTTTTTGAAAAAAGGGGCAGATAAAATAAGATTTCTTCTTCTTTCTGCCACCTTTCATTTTATGTATTCTTTCATATAATATGTCATATGTTTTTTCTTTTTCTTCTGGTTTTCAATGTAAAATTAATAAATAAATTTTAAAAAATTAAAGAAGTCCATGCGCCACACCTTCTGAACAAAGGCGTCAATTACTTTTTTGTAGAAGTCTTTCTTGTTGGCTTTCAGTTTTAAAAGTCTCTCTGTCTCGATAGAGATCAGAAGAAAGCCTTCCTTGATCAGAAATGTAATCCTCTATTACGAAATATAGCCAATCAGGAGAAAAAAAATAACTGAATCACTGCACTTAACTTTCCTTACATCAAATTGTAGTGCGCTGTCACGTCTGCAGCGGAGCAGAGCAGGTGCAAGCAGAATCCCTGGGCTCACTAGCCCCGCCTCCTTGATGAGGCTTGCCTCACATGGCCACTTTTCACAGCCGTTTTATGATCGCTGGGCACAAGAAATGCGGCAGAGCTCAGCGTACAGGCAGTACGCCACACTACGTCGTACGTAACAGGACAGACATAGTAAGCACAGGTGAATCACATACACGCCAAAAGAGGGTGGAGAGTACATGGAGCTTAGCCAACACCCAGGGCTTTGGTGAGGGCCCGAATAGCATAATTGAAGATTATAACGTCACAGATGTGAATAACCTAATTTGAGATTGTTGTTTTTTTGGAGTCAGATTATGCTGGTGGTCGTAGCCCAGACTGTGAATCTCATTAGTTTTGTGTTTTGGTAGTGTTAATTATCCCTTGTGTAGGAATACTGGTTGATTGAACAATTCATTCGGACACCGCTACCGGTGTATGAATGTGTGTTTGAATGGGTGGATGGTTGGTATTGTAAAGCGCTTTGGGGCCCCTCATAGGAGGCTCCATTTACCATTTATTTATTTACCATGCTAAATTGGAACAGCTGATGTGTTCCACCAGGATGGGGCACACAGATGAAACCTTAGGAATTGACTGGAGCCGCTTGAAGCAGACTGCCTATGACATCAACAGTAGGTGGTATCCCATAAGTATTATGGGGATACTAAAAGAGGGAATGAAGTATTTTATATCTTCTAATAACATTTTATATATTTTTTACAAGCTTTTGAACATTTAGGCAAATGTGTGTGTGTCTTTATTTAGCACTTTTAAAGGTCTACACTTAGTTTAGAAGAACCATTGCTTACTTTATGTTTTAAATACATATAATCTCACAAGTAGTATATTAAGTTTATAAGCTCACATTTCATATAATAACATGTTAATCAAACATTATGAGTGCACTTGGCGCAGGTAAGATAATATCTGCTCACTTCTGGTCAGTAGGAGAAAGCGCTTCTTTTTTCTCTGAGCAGAACACAGCACAGGACATCACATCCCGTGTAGGCCTTAAGCCTAAACATTTACCAACCTATAAATCACAACACATAAGAAACTTTATAATTAATACAAGTGATTAACATTAGTCATTCATAGGTCTAACACTAGGAAACACTAAATAGAGTAGACAAGCAGTATAAACTCAGCAGAAGGAGTGAAGCCAAACACTGATATTAACTGGTTCTCTTGCTGGGTCATAAATTCATCTTATCTAAAATATTCCAAGGATGTCTGAGAAGGCTCCAGGTTACCATAATAACCTCAGGGCTGTCCAGGAGTGGATGATCTGAGATTCATACATTTGAACCATGTTGGCGGAGGTGTTAACTCTATAAAAGGCGTTCACGCCTCGATCTGGTCGGACGAGCAAAACCCGTAGGCAACACAGAAGAACGGTTTGTGTGTCATTTTGCTCCAATTATATGCATATAATTAACTTTGTTATTTCTCTGAATATCTGTAACTCTGTTGTCCAATAAATCTTTTGAACTAAGGGACGTCTAGCTCAGTGTCTGGCTGGTCTGAATCACGTCAAAATTCCTTCAACAGGGTGTTACTTCTCTGAAAGGGCATTTGGAACTGGACGACGACAACGTTGTGTTTTTCCTTATTTTTCTAAGTCTTCCTTTCTTTTCAAGGACCGAGTGCATGGTGGACTTGAATCCTTGTTTTAAAGGAAATAACTGTTTTACAGGGACCGAGTTGTGGACTTGAATCCTTGGTTTTAAAAGAAATCTTTTAATAAAAGTGTTTAATAAAATATTGTATACTGCTCAGTCTGTGTTCTGGTGCATCTTCTAACTTTTAAGACAAGAGCTCCACCTGCTGGTCACACTAGCAATAACAGCTTGTAATTAGGTAACGGTTGAACACAGAGGCCTCCACCCTGTTGAATGATGGACAAATGTGCACATCCTTGATTTTCATTCATTCAACCTTTATTTAGTCAGGTAAATCTTATTGAGCTTCGAGGGCTCATTTACGAAAGCGACCTGCTACAAACTAAAGAATGATGAACAGCAATGGTACAAGTACATTACTGTAAACAATAGACAAAAAGAAAAAGAAAAGGTAGCAAAAACTAGCAAACATTATAAGGTAGATGTACAAAATCAAAAACAGGAACAAATCAGCATTGGTTTTTGCCAGGATTCCAACAGATTCTGAAAATCATTTAGAGAGGTCAGGGCCGAGAGCTTCAGATCTTTTTGTAAGATATTCCATGAAGCAGGAGCAGAGTAGGAGAAGGCCCTTTTTCCAAGTTCAGTCCTCACTGACGGAACACTGCAGGTAATCATGTCCTGAGAGCGCACACTGTAGCTGCACTCACGCAAAGACATGTAGGAGGAGATGTATGAGGGCAGCAGACCAAGAAGTGATTTAAAGATGAAAATGTACCAGTGGAAGAGTCTGCGTGAGGTTAATGATGTCCAGTTAACCAGTGAATACAGGGTGCAGTGGTGGGTACGATAATCACAGCCAGTTATGAATCTTAGTGCACCATGATAGACAACATCCAACATCCGCAGGGTGCTTGTAGGAGCATTCATGTAGATAATAATAATTAATAATAATTTGTCACATTTGTCATCTGTGTATGTTTCCCATACTTGACAGACGAAATTGGTCTTCTGCCTTTAACCCAACCACCACCAGGTGGTGCAGCGAGCAGCCGTAGTCAGCGCTCGGGGAGCTGGAGAATTAGATGTGCACTGACACCCCAAGGTGTGTAGTGGCAGGGGCCGGGGCGCGAACCCGCGTCCTTCGGTTTCCAAGTCAAAAGCCTTAGCCACTACACCATCTTGTCACCGTAATCAATGGAGGGAAGGAAAGTCACAGATACAAGGCGTATCCTAGCATTCAGTGTTGGACATGATCTATTTCTGAAAAAGAAACCCAGTTTTACTTTAAGTTTCTTCACTAGGTTTTCCACGTGGGGTTTAAAAGAGAGATGTGAATCGACCAGGATACCCAAATATTTATATGAGTCAACAAACTCAATAGGGGACACCATTTGATGATAAAATCAGAGGAAGATCTGCTGGGACCGACTTCCTACTTGAAAAAAACATCCCTTTTGTTTTATCAGCATTTAGGACAAGTTTGAGACGGAACAAATCTGACTGGATGATGTCAAAAGCGGATTGCAGTAACTGGAAAGCCTTAGCTACTGTTTTAGCTTGGCAATAAACAACTGTATCATCAGCATAGAAATGTAAGGATGCATCAGGGATGCTCTGACCTACATTAGCTATGTAGATTGTAAAGAGGGTTGGTCCTAAAACTGAGCCTTGTGGTACACCATTTTTAACTGTTAAATAGCTGGAAGAAGTACCGTTATGTTGAACACATTGCCTCCGATTGGAAAAATAGTTAGAAAACCAACCGATTGTGTGATCAGAGAAACCGATTTCTGAGAGCTTATGACACAGGATGTTATGATCCACAGTGTCAAAAGCTTTAGACAAGTCTAAGAAAAGTGCAGCACAATAATTCTTAGCATCCAATGCTTCAACAACGTCATTAAGAACCTTCAGAGAAGCAGTTGTTGTGCTGTGTTTTTTCCTGAAACCAGATTGATGAAGAGGTAAAATGTTAAATGAGTCCAGATAATTTTTGATCTGAGAGTTTATCAGTTTTTCTAGGATCTTGGATAAAATGCAAAGTTTAGAGATTGGTCGATAGTTGTTCAGTGAGGTAGGGTCACCTCCCTTCAGCAGAGGAAGAACGAAGGCTGTTTTCCAAGCATCCGGGATGGTGTTTTGGCTTATGGACAGATTAAAGATGTGGGTCACGGGGACTGTGATGATATGAGCAGCCAGCCTTAAGAAATAAGGTGGAAGTTCATCTGGACCTGCAGATTTTTTAGGATCAAGGTCTTTTAACAGTTTATTTACCTCACTGACTGAGAACGGAGAAAAAGAGAAGGTGTGATTAACTGAGGATTTACTTGTAGGAGGGATTTGATTTGTAGAAGTTTGATTATTAGATGAAGTGGCCGTTTTTCCATTTGTAACTGTGTCAAATAATGAACTAGAAGCAACAAAATGTTTGTTGAAACAGTTCAGGATCTCGTGCTTATTTGACACAGGAACAGAGTCAACAAGAAGTTGTGATGGGAGGTCAGATGATTGGGGGGTGCCTGAGAGAGATTTGATGGTTTTCCAGAATTTTTTGGGTCGTTTAGATTTTTGGAGGTCTGAGATAAGAAGTAATTACGTTTTGCGGCTTTGATGGCAGTTGTGCATTTATTCCTCAGCTGCCGAAATTTCAACCAATCAGAGTCTGAGTGCGATTTTCTTGCAGCGGCCCAAAGATGATCTCTCCTGTGCAGGAGGTCAGCTAGTTCAGGAGTAAACCAGGGGCTGTCACGGCCCTTTATCCTGAACTGCCGGAAAGGAGCGTGTTTGTTTACAAAGAAAATGAAACTATTATGAAAATAGTTCCAAGCGGTGTTCACGTCGTTGATTAGTAGAATACGTTGCCAATCAAAGTGGGATGGATCCCAAAGGAATGACTGTTCACAGAAACGTTTCAAATCCCTTTTTTGAATTATTCTGGGCTTAGCAGGTGGAAGTTTAGTAGATCTAAGAGCTGCTATTACAGAATGATCACTCAAAATGTTAGCAAATACACCTGTACCAGGAAATTTATGAGGTGCATTTGTGAAAAACAGATCTAAGGTGGAAGATTTTTCGGGACATTTTTTGTTTGGTCTGGTGGGAGAATCGATAAGTTGTGTTAGATTGAGAGATAGGCAACATTCCTTGAATTTATCGCAGAGGGGGGTCGACTCCAATCAATGTTGAAATCTCCTACCATAACAATCTCATTGTGTTTTAAATTTCCTATGAATTCAGTCAGGGAGGACAGAGCTTCAGGTGTTGCGGAGGGGGGACGATAACAACCTACAACAGTTATGATCTGACCTCCCTTCAAATTGATGTTCACAGCTAAAGCCTCAAACTGGTTTGCGAGTGTTTTTTAGACGTAATTTTGGCAGCCAAAGAGTCTCTGATGTAAATAGCGACTCCACCTCCCCTATTATTACGATCACAACGATAGATCTTAAATTCATTGATTGCCAGGTCATTTTTCAAAACAGATTTGTTGAGCCAAGTTTCAGAGATAACGATCACATTTGCCCCAGAAGAACGGATTAGGATTTTCAGTTCATCAAGTTTTTTTAGGAGGCTACGAGCATTTACATGCAGGAAATGGAGACCTGAATTATTTTTAAACTCACTGGGAGTACTGTAGTTAATGGATGGACCTGGGTTGGGCTGAATCCCTGAGATCAATAACAACATTAATATCAGACATTTACTTGACTTCTTTGTCACTGATGTGTAATTACAGGAATTAACAGTGTGACATTTTGTACCCATAATTGAACCATGAGAAACATTGATGAAGACACGATCATTCAGAACCCAAAAACAATGAAAGTTGCAGTGATGGGCAGATCCAGATGTGTTGATAAGATTCAGTGATTCCAGGTAGTCTGAGAACTGAAAATAATGACAGTGATATGAATGATGCAGAAAAGACTCAGACCATAAAGCGTCACAAATTAGGTGGGCAAACAGATCCGTTGTGGAGGCCCAACTACAGTTTATGTGAGGGGGGATCCAGCCCCTCTGTGAATATGAGTGGATGTGGCCATGGTAAACACAAGCTGGATCCAGAATCAACAGGTAGAAACAAGCAATTTGCAGCAAACAGCAGAGTGTGGTGCCAGAAAAGCCTCCTAAAATTAAAGGCATGATTTATATACTGATAGAGAGGAACGTATAGTATGGCAGTGAGAAACCATCCATCATGAAACAGGGGCGGAGATCTCCGTGTCCAACTGCCCCCATCTTGTTAGTATCACTCAGCCCTCTGCGAATAACAAGCAGCCATCAGAGCACTAATAATCAATTGTTAGGCTGATGGTCCTCGTTTATCATGTGAACAGCTAGTTCTGGTTGTTGATGGTGCTATTTATAAAACAGAGTTTATTACACCCTGATGCATGCTCAATAATCCAGGTAGAAAAATCTAAAAAAGCTAAGTCTGGTCCTCTGGACATTCAAAAGTAAGAGTTTATTACAGCTCCTCAGACTAATCTTTTGGATTAAAGACGAAACGTTTCAACAAGGAACAATCTGTCCAGAAGACCTGGCTCAGCCTGGTTAGAAAAGCTGATAAAGTTGAAGACCTTGTGTATTTTATGATAATTGTGTATTAAATGATATCTCGGCTTGCCATACTGCTGTTACTCTCGCTGCAGTGCTAGTGCTGTATGAAATAGAACTGGGGATAATATGACGTTAACGTTGTAGACACATAGCCCTCCTTGGAGGCTGTGAGTTATTATGATCTGGCAGAGGTCAAGATGGATTAGGTTTGTTTGTGTTCCTCAGGCTGACTGACAACAAGTGGACTTTGGTGCTGCTAACGTTAGCTAGACTTAGCTAGCCGTGTTGGCTGAGCCTTACTGCTGCGACAGGTATTATTACACAAACCCTGACAAGTTCCTGTGTGTGTGTCGTTGTGTGCTGTGTCCGTGGCCCCCGGCCCACTTCACAGCTGTTTGCTGTGGCCCCGGCCCACTTTGTCCAGCTGTTTCTGTACCTGTTGTCCGGTGTTAGCCGTCAGAGCTAGCTGTTAGCTCATGTGTAGCTTCAGGTGTTATTGCCTTCCTGTGGTGGAAACAGTGTTCAGATCTCTGCACGGTGAGTGTCATCACAATTAAAATCAATTGTTTCACAGCATAAACTGTGCTACGGCTTAATGTGCAATTATATTTATTTTAATAACAATGTTAGTTTATTAGCATTTTATTGTGAAAGATTAGGGTTCTCACCACAGCTGTCCTAAACGTAATACAACTATATTTATTTTATAGAGTAAAGGAAAATATCTAATTATAGACACAATCAAGAGTGTTCTGAGTCTGTTAAATATATTTTTGTTTCTTAATTCAAACCAGCCTGCTGACTTGGTGAACCTCAGTTAGGGAATAAGAATGTAATTTATGTGTTTTATGTGTTTTCTTGTCAAGTTTTTAAAACAAATGAACTGTCTACAAAGAAACAGTCTTTTCAATTTAGGGGTTGTTAAAGTTTTCCACCGACAGATGTTCAGTTTTTCATCTTGTTTGACCAACAGTCAAAACTTCACACTTTGTTTTACTTCATCGAGACAGAACAATAATAACATCATATAGTAACGAGAATATGCTTTTCTTTAAATTTATTAAAACGTGTTCAGTTGTCAAGCAAGTTGCTAAATAATTTTCTGATTACTAGGCGACTTAAATCTGTAATATAATTATTGTATGTAACAAGGTAGAGTCAAGTTGGATGGATTCTTGTTTGTTGAAAAGTTTAATCTTTTATCCAAAATTCAGTCTGAGATCTTGTAACAGTCTTATAAACAACACCTTCACATAGTGCAGGGGTGTCAAACTCATGTACTGTATGCTGTTCAGTGTCAGGAGGGCTGTGATCAGTCTAATGTCGGGGAAACAGCCACTGGCCAAAAGGATGGACCAGCACAGAAGATCAACTTCATCAGGTCAGGACTCTGCGGTCTACACTCATCTCCAGGCCAGCGGTCACTCTTTCAGGGATGAAGATGTTCACATCCTTGATAGAGAGGAACGATGGTTTGAGAGAGGAGTAAAGGAGGCCATCTTTGTGAAAAGAAACCGTCCATCATTAAACAGAGGTGGAGGCCTCCGGGTTCAACTGTCCCCCTCTTACAATGCTGTTATTGCTAGTATCACTCAGCCCTCTGTGAATAGCAAACAATCCTTGTGCTAAAGATCCATCGTTATGCCGGGTACCGACCAAACGCATTTCGGCCAGCGGAAGCGGCCGGTTTACATTGAAAGTCTATGTGGAGACGCGTCGAGGCGCGTTGAATCGTGAAGCGGCGCGTTTTGAGCTTTTGAAGCGGCGCGGCGGCACACGGCAGTTCCTTTCCGCGCACGCTCGCGTCCGAAGCAGCCTACGCGTCGAGCCGCCAAGGGTCAAATATTTGAACTTTCGACGCATCGCAGCAACCAATCGGGAGAGACTCTGCTATGTGATGACGCAACGAAAACGGGACTTTTTTTGGACTTTTTAAACTTACCCCATCGAGCCTCCATGAAGAAACCAGCCTCCGGTAAGAAACTTGGCATTTTTACAGTTGCTGCTGTCCGCTCGAGCGTACGATCACCCCAAACATAAAAAAACGTTTTAATCTCAACAAAGACTTTTGGAGCTGCAGTTCGGCTCGTAGAAAACCCACTCAAGTAGTAACGAGGCTCACGTACAGCTGATTTTGTCTGCCCGGTGTACAAGAAACAACCGGAAAAGGAGCCAGATGCTCCTCCTCTGCCTCCTCCCAGGGCGCGTCATCAGACGCGTCTTCAGTGGCTGTGTGAAAGTGACAAGCGGCCAAAAGGGGGCGGCAGGAGCGTTTCGACGCGTTTGGTCGGTACCCGGCATTAGGCTGATGGTCCTCCTTGATCATGTGAGCAGCTGGTCACAACTGTCAGCAGCAAACTGGTTGATCCACTGTGAGAGGGTGCTGTTTATTAGACTGAGCTGAACACAGCATCTAAAGGCTCCGGCAGAGCTCTGCGTACGACCTGTACGCCACTACGCGCGCATTCTGTGCGCACGCGTTCGCTGGCACAGCTCTGCTTTCGTTCTCGCGTTAAATGCTCGCGTTTTCGCTCCAAATTCTTGTCGTAATTTGAGCAGCTGCGCGCAGAGCGTTTACCTACGGGACAAACTGAGGTCGCTGATTGGTCATTTGCTGACACGCCTACTGAATTGATTGACAGGTCGAGTGGGAGACAAAAAAAAATGCATGAGCTGGCTCGGCTGCAGCCGCTGCGGTGTTTCTAAACTTTACATGTTAATAAAAAGTTCTAAAAAATAAAAACAGGGAGCCTTGGTCCTGCAGCCCACAGCCCACCAGGAAATATTTAGAACGTCGCGCAGCCAGGTAGGACATTTATTCGCTCGTGACAAATTCATTCATTTCAGTCATGGACTTAACGGAGGAGGAAGCGATTACTTGACTTTTGGCAAAAAACAAAAGAAAAGTCCAGATCAGCGATGAAGAAGGGGAATTTAATTCATTTGTGTAACATACAAAACAGTCTGGCGCCGGGCAGTTTATTGTGAGACAACGCGCATCGCGTACGCGGTCGTAAAATTTGAGCTTTGCGCATTCGTGCCCTGCGGGGCTACGCTTGTGCCTCTGCGTACGTACGGCGTAGTGCGGCGTACTGCCTTACGCTGAGCTCTGCCGGGGGCTTCAGACTGAGGAAGTCTTTCGGACGAAAGACGAAACGTTTCTACAATTTTTTTGCTTTGTTTTGTTTTGTTTTTTGAATGTCCAGAGGACCAGACTTAGCTTTTTTAGATTTTTCTACCTGGATTATTGAGCATGCATCAGGGTGTCAAACTCAGTTACAAAATGTGGCAAAAAACAACAACATTCAAACCATGGTCCAGTTTCAGTTAAAATGTTACTTACAGTCAGATACCTGACATCTGTTCTTGGTTGCAGACTCTTCAAGAGTTTTATCAGTCTCATTTTATGTTTTCTGTCTCTTTTATCACATTTTCAATGAAATATTAGAGTAAAATTCAAACTACCGGTACTTTTCTTGGCTCCAAAGTTATCCAGCAGTTGAACACGGAAAGTATGCGTCCATTATATATCTATATAACTCTATAACTCTATAACTATAACTCAGCCTTAAAACAGGGGCAGAGGCCTCCTTCATACAATGCTTTTATTCACTCACTATCACTCAGCCCTCTGTGAATAGCAAGCGGCCATCAGGACACTGACGATCAATTGTTAGGCTGATGGTCCTGCTTTTGTGTGTGAATATCTAGTTCCGACTGTCAGCAGCAAACTGGTTGATCCACGGTGCTGTTTATAAGGCTGAGCTTGTTGCAGCTCCTCAGAATGAAGGAAGTCTTTTGGATCTAATGTTGCCAAGTCCGCGTATTTCAAGCGACATTGGGCTTGTTTTTTTCCTGGAGTCGCTTCTAAATTCGGCGAGCCGCTTGCGGCGGGTTTTTGGGCTTGTCACAAGCATTTGGGCTTATTTGGGCTTGTTTTCTGTCAAGCAGTAATGCGAGTGGTAGGTACGGTAGTTTGTCCCTTCACGCCCCCCTTCCACGTATGTTACGTCAAGGCGGATGTTACGTTCAGTTGCTGTTGGCATTCCTTTTTAAACAGAGTTTTAAGAAATCTAAAGTTTTTTCCTACTTGTATGCTGTTTTTTTTCTACCTGCTTCATTGAGCATCAGGATAGAGATTCAAGAAAGTTTTTTGTTGACTTTGCAGTTTAATTTTATTTTTTAATTTGTATGCATGACAAGAAACCAGCTGTATAAAAATGCAAAATGTATTTTTATTTTTTAGACTGAATACGTTCTTCAAAGTATAATTTTGCTGGTTATATGTAATGCCATAATAAATATGTTTATACTGTTTAAAAACGGCCTTTGTTTTACACAATGGGGTGGGTTGCCAGTTGGGCTTGTTTTCTTGGAACTGACCGCTTGTTTCTGTAGAGTCAGAGTCAGAGTCAGAGAGTCTTTATTGTCATTTGCACCGCATGTGGTACATGTGATGAAAACGAGATTATGTACACGGGGTCCCAGTTACATCCAACAACAAATGCAAGAGAAAAACAGTAATAACATCTAGAACTAACTAAGAAAAACATCAACTAGTAATACACTAAGCTTAATATAGTGGGAATAAACAGCAGCACGAACAAGAGTTTGTATGAGCAGATGAATTTGTAGCGAGATCTGGCAACAGATAAAAGACAAAACGTTTCAACAAACAAGAATCCCTCCAGAGGACTTGAATGTTAGATTTTTCTACCTGGATTATTGAGCAGCATCATGGACATAAAGTATATAAATCAACTGAATTGAACACAGTTATTGTAGTGCTTTACGTTTCTATCTGGCTTTTCCTCATTGTCTGTAAATTAAGTTTTTGTGAGACATTTTTTGTGTTTATTGTTTTGTTTTAGGTTCTTGTAGCAGTCGAAGATCCTTGACAGATTCTCAAGGCATTATGGCTCCAAAAGACATCATGACAAATTCCCATGCCAAGTCCATCCTCAACGCCATGAACTCGCTTCGCAAGAGCAACACTCTGTGCGACATCACTCTGAAGGTGGACAACACAGATTTTCCAGCCCACAGGATCGTCTTGGCAGCCTGCAGTGACTATTTTTGTGCCATGTTCACCAGTGAGGTAACTGCGTTTTTATTTTTTCCTGACACAATAAATATTAGTATTAATGTTTTGTGACACTGCTTCCATTTTATTTTACTTTACTTGAACTCAAAAAAGTTCAAGACAAAAACAACTGGACTTTATTTGTAACAGAAGACGTTTCGCTTTCTTCTTCTGTTACAAATAAAGTCCAGTTGTTTTTGTCTTGATCTTTTTTGAATTTACCATGCCCTGGGTGACTGAGAATCTTCACCAGTGTTTTACTTGAACTCGTAATTACAATATAACTCCACTATATACAGACTTTTTTACTGGACCAACACAGACTTGACTTGCATTGTGGTAATCCCAGTTGTGAGTGATATGAACTTCACTCATGAAGGGCGGCCGTGGTGTAGTGGTAATGGCAGTCGTCTCCCGATCGGAAAGTTGGCGGTTCGACTCCCGGGACCCGCACCATGTGTCGTTGTGTCCTTGGGCAAGACACTTAACCCTGAGTTGCTCCCGGTAGGACTGGAAAGCACCTTGCATGGTAGTCTGCCGCCACCGGTTTATGAATGTGTGTAGCATTCAATATATGTGTAGCACTTTGAGATTTTCAGTAATGAAAAGTGCGTTATAAATTGAATTAATTATTAATTATTATTATGAATGCTGGAGAGGTTTGGTTGAAAGTTTTGTCCTTAACATCTGCACCACTACTAAGAAAGAAGCACCAAAAAGAGCAAAGTTCTGCTGAAGTACATACAGATTAGAGTGGGATTATGAAACAGTCACAAAAATAAGATGGTCAAGAAATGAAAGGCCATCAGAATTAGAGGTGAATGACTTTGATCAGGGGGTCTAACCAGTTTGAGTCAGGTCCTGTGGACAGGCTCTTCTTTGTTGAAACTTTCATCTTTTAGCCAAAAGAATTATTCAGTCTGAGGATAAAAACTAAATTTATATACAGTACATGGATTATTGAGCAGCATCAGGACGTGCAATCCAATAGACCATAGTCTGTGAGGATCTGCAACTTCTCCACCATAACCCTCAGCACTGGCTCTCCTCATGGCTGTGTGTTGAGCCCCCTCCTGTTCACTCTGCTCACGTATGACTATGCAGCTACCCATCCAGGCTTCCATATTGTAAAATTTGCAGATGATACAGTGGTGGTGGCATGCATCACAGATAACAATGAGTCCAGCTACAGGCAGGAGGTGGAACACCTGGAGCGTTGGTGCAGGATGAACAACATGCACACCAATGTGAAGAAGACAAAAGAGATGGTCATGGACTTCAAACGGAACAAACACACTTACCCCACCACCCACTCAATATAGGAGAATCTGCGATGGAAGTTTTGTCCAGCTACAAGTACTTGGGTGTACACATGAATGACAACCTCAGCTGGACCAACAACACCACCAGCCTGATCAAGAAAGGTCATCAGAGACTCTACTTCCTCAGGCGGCTGAGACGAGCTGGTCTTTGAAGCTCAGTCCTCACCTCCTTCTACAGGTGTGCAGTGGAGAGCATCCTGTGCTCCAGCATCAACGTGTGGCATGGAGGCTGCACAGCTGCAGAGAGAAAAGTTCTGCAGAGAGTGGTGAAGGCTGCACAGAAGATGTTGGAGTCAGTCTCCCTACCATCACAGACATCTACCGGTACATCTCTAGATGCAGGAAGAGGGTCACCTGCATCATGGACCCCACTCACCCAGCACACACACTTTTTGCCCCACTCCCCTCAGAAAGGAGGTTAAGGAGCATTAAGTGAAGAACGACTAGACTGAGGAACAGCTTCTACCCTGAGGCTGTTAGACTCATGAATCTCTAACCAGGAAAATCACTGTAATGCCACTTTAATTGGTGATATGTGACTTATCCACGCTGCTGATTTCTTGCCTTTAAGCTGCTGTATTCCTACTCATCTTCTCACTACAGACTCATGTTCAGGCTGCTATTTAATACACTGTATTATTTAACATTATTAGTGTTTAACTTATATCTTAGATGCTTGTACAAACTGGATTCCATAAAAGTTGGGACACTAAACAAATTGTGAATAAAAACTTAATGCAATGATGTGGAGATGGCAAATGTCAATATTTTATTCTTAATAGAACATAGATGACAGATCAAAAGTTTAATCTGAGTAAATATAACATTTTAAAGGAAAAATGTGTTGATTCAAAATTTCACAGTGTCAAAAAAGTTGGGACAAGTAGCAATAAGTGGCTGGAAAAAGGAAATTGAGCATATAACGAACAGCTGGAAGACCAATTAACACTAATTAGGTCAATTGACAACATGATTGGGTATAAAAAGAGCTTCTCAGAGTGTCAGTGTCTCTCAGAAGCCAAGATGGTAAGAGGATCACCAATTCCACCATTGTTGCGCAGAAAGATAGTGCAGCAATACCAGAATGGTGTTACCCAGCGTAAAATAGCAAAGACTTTTAAGTTATCATCATCAACCGTGCATAACATCATCAAAAGATTCAGAGAATCTGGAACAATCGCTGTGCGTAAGGGTCAAGGCCGTAAAACTCTACTGGATGCTCGTGATCTCCGGGCCCTTAAACGTCACTGCACCTCAAACAGGAATGCCACTGTCAAGGAAATAACAGAATGGGCTCAGGAATACTTCCAGAAAGCATTGTCAGTGAACACAATCCACCGTTGCAGCTGAAACTCTACAGTGCAAAGAGGAAGCCATTTCTAAGCAAGCTCCACAAGCTCAGACGTTTGCACTGGGCCAGGGGTCATTTAAAATGGAGTGTGGCAAAATGGAAGACTGTTCTGTGGTCAGATGAGTCACGATTTGAAGTTCTTTATGGAACACTGGGACGCCATGTCATCTGGACCAGAGAGGACAAGGATAGCCCAAGTTGTTATCAACGCTCCGTTCAGAAGCCTGCATCACTGATGGTATGGGGTTGCATGAGCGCTTGTGGCATGGGCAGCTTGCATGTCTGGAAAGGCACCATTAATGCAGAGAACTATGTTCAGGTTCTAGAACAACATATGCTCCATCTAGACGTCATCTCTTTCAGGGAAGACCCTGCATTTTTCAACAAGATAATGCCAGACCACATTCTGCAGCAATCACAACATCATGGCTACGTAGGAGAAGGATCCGGTACTGAAATGTCCAGCCTGCAGTCCAGATCTTTCACCTATAGAGAACATTTGGCGCATCATAAAGAGGAAGGTGCGACAAAGAAGGCCCAAGACGATTGAACAGAGGCCTGTATTAATACACTGCACCCTGTATTCACTGGTTAACTGGACATCATTAACCTCACGCAGACTTTTCCACTGGTACATCTTCATCTTTAAATCACTTCTTGGTCTGCTGCCTTCATACATCTCCTCCTACATGTCTCTGCGTGAGTGCAGCTACAGCGTGCGCTCTCAGGACATGATTACCTTCAGTGTTCCGTCAGTGAGAACTGAGCTCGGCAAAAGGGCCTTCTCCTACTCCGTTCCTTTTTCATGGAATATTTTACAAAAAGATCCGAAGATCTTGACCTTGACCTCTTTAAAGCTGCCCTCTGCAGTTTTTGTAGAACGCAGGACTTAGGAAAATTTTCAACAGGGAAAGCATTCTGGTCCCTCCCCACTCAGAGCCATATATATAGCCATCTCAGAGCTCCAACCACTTCATCAAGTTTGCGGACGACACAACAGTGGTAGGTCTCATCAGCAACAACGATGAGACGGACTACAGGAACGAGGTGAGCCGCCTGGCCTTGTGGTGCGGACACAACAATCTCACTCTCAACGTGGAGAAGACAAAGGAGATTGTTGTGGACTTCAGGAAGAGGGATGCCCAACATCCCCCTCTGACCATCAACAGCACCGCAGTGGAGAGAGTAGACAGCACCAAGTTCCTGGGAGTGCACGTCTCAAAGGACCTGTCCTGGAGCAGGAACACTGCAGCACTGGCAAAGAAGGCTCACCAGCGTCTCTACTTTCTCCGCAAGCTGAAAAGGGCTGGAGCTTCAACCCCCATCATGAGCACCTTCTACAGAGGTGCCATAGAAAGTGTCCTGACCAGCTGCATCACTGTGTGGTTTGGTGCATGTACTGCATCATGCCGCAAGAGCCTCCAGCGCATTGTGAGAGCAGCTGAGAAGATCGTGGGCACCTCCTTGCCCTCACTGCAGGACTTACACAGCAAACGCCTCACTCGGAAAGCCCACCGCATGGCAGGTGATCCCACACACCCACTACACAGCTGCTTCAGACTGCTGCCATCAGGGAGGAGACTGAGGAGTCTCCAGGCTCGAACCAGCAGACTGAGAGACAGCTCTGTTCATCAGGCAGTCAGAATGCTAAACACTCTGCCTGCTCTGCCTCCCCTCCCATTTGAACTGCCTTAACACTAAAACTTTCTCACATATTATCACTCAACACAAAGTTTTTAACACTAGACTCTGTGTCATCAAACGGGTTAATCACTAAACTCTCGGTCATGTGCTCATACAGTTTGCACTACTTCTCATACTTGCACTAATGTCTGTATTACATCACTGCCTATAATCATAATACTGTTTACATTCTCTGTTTACATTTATTAATACTGTTTACTTTTATTACTACTGCTTACATGTAATTACTACTGTTTACATTTATTTACACTACTCTAATATCTACACCACTGCTGGTACATATACAGTGTGCTCTGAACGGTCTTATTTAGGGATGCCCAATGTGCCTTACTGCATATGCCACTTTTTGCCTCTACAACAACATCAACTACTACCTCATACATATACTGTGTACATTGACTCATACGCTGCTTTGCCACTTTGCAAATGTCAATGCTAGAAACCTTTAGTTTATTTTAGTTATACTTTTTATACTCTTTTTTTATACTAGTATGCAAAAACTCAGGACAATATTATGTTCATTAAATGTTTAATGTTTTAGTTTTAGAGTTGGTGTAAATTTTCATACTCTTATACCACTATGCAAAAAACTCAGGACAGTGTTAGTTTTACTATTTTATGCTTATGTCTATTATTATATGTTTCAGTGTTTCAATGTTTAGATGTTTACTGTTGCACCGAGGGACTGAGAGAAACGCAATTTCGGTCCTGTGTATGTCCTGCACTGTACATATTGCAGATCTGACAATAAAGTTGACTTTGACTTTGACTTTGACTTTGATAAGCCTCTGCTCCCCTTGCTATCACTGCAGCCTCTGAATGCTCCGCCTCCACTACATGTCCTGTGGCAGCCGCTGCAAAGTTCTGTGATTTTATGTTAATAAAACGTTCTAAAAAATAAAATAAAAACATGGAGCGCTGATCCAGAACACCAGAACACCATGAAATCTGCTGAGCCTCGCGCAGCCACGTTGAACCCGAGTTTAATTTGCTCGTGACAAATTCATCCATTTCCTCATTTCAGTCAGTGGAGGAGGAAGCGATCACTTGACTTTTGGCAAAAAAAACAAAAGAAAAGTCCAGATCAGGGATGAAGAAGGGGAATTTAATACATTTGTGTCACATACAAAACAGTTTTGCATCGCTTTGCAATACTTTGAACGAGAACCTGCGCGGCCGCGGGGGCTGGGACAGGCGGGGGGGTTAGGAGCGTGAGAAGTGAGAAGCTCTGTTTTTATTGGCTGGTTAAAAACTCTGTTTTTATTGGCTGGTTAACGGCGGGTCACTGTGGCTTTTTAGAAATGCTTTTAGAGAAGCAAGGGGACTATAGTTTTTTTCAGAGATTACTTTGTCTAACATCAGTCTGTCAGGAGATAGTGACAAAGTGAAGAAATATGTTAAAAATATATTATTAGAAAACTTACAGACTGCACTACAGAAACTGCAGACTGCAGCTTTAAATGGCTTTAAGAATCTGTTGGAATCCTGGCAAAAACCAATGCAGACATGTTCCTGTTTTTGATTTTCTACATCTGCCTTATAATCTGTCTGTTTTGCTACTTTGATATCTTTGTTTTAACTTGTAAAAAAAATAAACCATAATAATTTGTATGCCTCTCTTATGACTGTCTATTGTTGATTGTCCAAGGAAAATCTACTGTTGCTGTTGTCATCATTCTTTAGTTTGTAGCCAGGTCTCTCTTGTAAATGAGTCCTCAAGGCTCAATGAGATTAACCTGCCTAAATAAAGGTTGAATGAATAAAAATTAGACATGAATGGGAGAGTATTCCTATTTCTAAACTTGGGAAACTGGTCTCCTCTGTCCCCAGACGTCTGTTGAGTGTTGTAAGAAGAAAGGGGGGGGGGCACAGTGGTAAAAATGGACTTGTCCCAACTTTTTTGGGATTTGTTGATTCCATGAAATTTTGAAACAACAGATTTTTCCCTTAAAATTACACGTTCTCATAGTTTAAACTTTTGATCTGTGATTTGTGTTCTATTCTGAATAAAATATTAGATGTTGGCACCTCCACATCATTGCATTCAGTTTTTATTCACAATTGGTTTAGTGTCCCAACTTTTTTGGTATCCGGTTTGTATACTGGTTCTTTTTATACTTTATATTTTTGCTATTTTTTGGTGTATCTGGGACCTTGAGTACCGGTACACAATTTTGTTCCGCTTCATGCACCACATGTGATGTGAATGATAATGAAAAACCTTTAATTTAATCAGAGAGATTATAAAAGCATTATTTGCACATGAACTTTTCCTAACAGTTTTGTGGGATAATGTCATCATGTCTAAATTAACACACTGGCTGTTTCCTTAACATTTTGTGACAGAAACTTGATCAGGTTTAACATATACTGTGTTTATGTAGTCTTCACTGCAGACGAAGATACTTTGAAGGAGGAAACTTGCCTCTACTGATTTTGGCTAACCATCTTCTCAACAGGTCAGGTTTGTTTAATGGAAATCTAAAAAAACAGTCAAATATATAATATCATATTACACTCAATCTGAGGCTATGCCAGATTGTACTATTTAATAGTTTGTGCTAAATTGTACACGATTCAGCATAAATTGTACACGATTCAGCATATTGAAGAAGTCCTTTGGATGAAGGATGAAACATCTCCACAAAAAAATAAAACTGTCCAGATGACCAGACTGAATATTGGATTTTATACCTGGATTATTGAACATGGACTTTGGTGTTTTGAACCACTTTGGCATGACTGTCTCAGAGGAGTTGGGGGAGAGGGTGGACCCCGGAGGTCATCTTAGCACCAGCAAACAGTTTTTTTTCCACTATGGAATGTGCTGTTTGTTTGGTATCTCCTCAGATTGAAGAAGTTATTTGGATGAAGGACGAAACGTCTCAACAAAAACAAAAGAAACCGTCCAGGTGACCTGACTGAACATTGTTGGATTTTTATCTGAATTATTGAGCATGAACTTTGGTGTTTGATGATTCAGCATAGTGTATAACTGTTGGATAGAAATACAGTATCCTTCATTCATCTTACTTACTCAAAGTAGGGGGGCTTTTAACAAGGGGGGGGGGGGGCTTTTAACAAGATTAACACGGTAATAACGATTATTTGTCTGCTGAAAATTATAGCAAAGATGTGTCTTAGCTTAACCGTTCCTTAATAAATTCACATAATGGTCAAATCTGCTGGATTTAAATTGTTTCGCTTTGACGTCTTCCAAATGGTCGCGCGCTGCGAAAATAAATTATAAATAAATCGAATTTTAGCTCAAACAACTCCAACAGCTAACAGTTTGTAAATGACCACCAAGTACAGTAATTACTTTCTGTAAGGTTAAAGAAAATCTGTCCTGTAGTTCACGAGTTATTTAGATAACTAGTAGCTGGAAAAACAACGGAGCTATAAGCTGCACATTTACGCTCATAAAACATCGAATTTTATCTCAAACAATTCCAACAGCTAACAGTTTGTAAATGACCACCAAGTAATTACTTTCTGTAAGTTTAAAGAAAATCTGCCGTGTGGTTTATGAGCTATTTTGCTAACAAACACTGAGCTAACAGTAGTTCAGACCTCCAGAGCAGGAGGCCGGGCAGCGACAGAGTGTGTCCGACCAGAGGAGGCTGCGGTCGGACACATGAGGTGGGAACGATTGGTGTACCCTAGCGGACAAAAGTGGTACTGCACCCCTAGCGGCCGAAAGTGGTACTGCACCATTTTTTGCCAGAATGATAAACTAAGTCGCAGGGCATGCAAATTAGGCAAAAAGGTGTGACTTATAGACCGGAAATTATGGTATTTACTGCTACATTAGATTTTTGTTCTGGATAAAGTTTTACAAGGTAATAGCCTATGCTAGGTGATCTAAACATTAGCTTTACCTTGAGAGGCACGTATCTAATGACAAGCGGGTTGGAGGATTGAAGAGAATTTATTACTGTATTGTTGATTTATTTTACATATCAATTAAAATAAGCTTACCGTGCTCTGTTCAGTAAAATACTCTATACAGTATTGCTCCCTGCTTCATCTGCGTCAAATGTAAAACTGAAATGAATGGCCATGACTGAAATTCTGTAGTCTTCATGTGCCCTTTGCTGGATACATTGTACAATTATGGCTGCTTCACAGCATTTTAGGGGTGAAAATTAGAAGTGCTTATATCGGAACATAATGAGACAATTATCACAGACACCAATAGAACCCCAAAGGTCCATATCGGCCCAAAATAAAATAAATAAATAAAATAAATTTCACATTCTTGTCATCTGTGTATGTTTCCCATACTTGACAGACGAAATTGGTCTCTGCATTTAACCCAACCACCACCAGGTGGTGCAGTGAGCAGCCGTTGTCAGCGCCCGGGGAGCTGGGAAAATAGGTGTGCACTCATAGACACCCCAAGGTGTGTAGTGGCCGGGGATCGAACTCGAACCTGGGTCCTTCGGATCACAAGTCCGGTTCCCTTGCCACTACACCATCTTGGCCCCTAATATATCAGCCCTGCTGGTATATTGGTCGGGCTCTAGTGGAGACGGCTGAATAAAATCAGCTGATGAATAAATCAGGAATAAAGTCAGTCTGAATAAAGTCCAGTGTGTTAGAGACCCGTTCAGATGCAATGTTTTGGGTCTCACGCTGAGATGATGGAGGACATTTTTGTGGGTTTAACTGCAGATGTGTCCCAGGCCACTTTACAAGACGGACCACAGACTTTTCTGTCCCGCTACATTTCTGCTCAAAAATGTTTGCTGTATGACAAGCAGACGCACTTCCTGTTTTTAAATCTGCTCTGAAGACACATTTTTTCTCTTTGGCTTTTAACAAAGCTTGAAATGTTTGGTTTTTACTGTTTTTAATTTATTTGTTTTATAGTTTTTACGGTTTGCTGTTTTGATTTGGTAGTTCATTACTTTTATGTTATTTGTTGAGTTTCTAGTTTTTATGCTTGTATGTGTTGGTGTACAGTAGGGGTGTAACGGTACGCTAAAATCACATTTCGGTTCGGTTCAATTACAAGGAGGGCTCGGTTCGTTTTGTTTTTTTTCTGTACATTTTTTTTTTAAATAAAGACTTACAAAACATTTATTTTGAAAATATGCCAAGTAAACAATGTTTGTATAAAAATAAACAAAAGTGACCCATTTGGATGACATTTAAAATAAATGTCATTCTTTACAATAAACTATACTAACATAAAAAATCTTAATAAATACTGTACAGTACAGCACTTTGGCCAACGATGTTGTTTTACAGTGCTTTATAAATAAAGTTGTATTGTATGGTTTCTGAAATGAATCTTTTAAAGCAGTGATGATATTCAAAGATGAACTACTGCTAGTTGTTTAGTTTTTATTAAATTCAGTATATTTTGTCATGCAGTTTTAGTAGATGAGCCTTCTAGTGGGCCCTGTCCTTAAAGGGAACCATGATCATGCTGGCTTAAATATATTGTAATTTTCCTATTAACTTAAAAATATCTGTTTGTGTTATGTACAAACTCATAATTACTTCAAAAACGTGATATATTTTCTTGTATTTTTTGGTTTGGCCCTGAGTTGTTCATAGTTCTGTTCCTCAGACTCTGTGCTTTGTTGGATCACAGCAGAACTGAACGTGGAGCGTCAGTGTGAGGCTGATTGTATGTTACAACACATGCATGTACAGTATCTTGTATGTTTGACTATCTCGTTTTGTGACAGTTACAGAACTGAGCTTATAAACTATTAGATTAATCTCCAGTTATTTTAACACTGTACAGTATTAGCAAATGTCTGAATAATGACATAATCCAAGTGGCTGAATGTGACCACTGCATGTTTGTGATGAGCAAACGACTGAGATTGTATTACGAGCTGTCACTCGGGACATTTGGGGATGGATTTATGGGCAGGTGTGAACACAAGTCCTCAGTCCTGTCGGATCACTCTGGATGTGTGATAATACCAGGAGTGAAATGCCTCCCAGAGGGATCTGACCCACCACTGTAACTGCGGCTGAATGAGCTCCAAAAGGATTCATAATGGAGTATTTCAGCCTGTTTGTTTCATAATACATATATACTGTATAAATATATAAGAAGTGGATTTAATTAATCTGTACTGAAGCTCCTAACTACCTGTGTTGTTGTGGCTCTACAGCTCGCAGAGAAGGGGAAATCTTTTGTCGACATTCAGGGGCTCACTGCAGCGACGATGGAGATCTTGTTGGACTTTGTGTACACGGAGACTGTGCTCGTCACCGTGGAGAACGTGCAGGAGCTGCTCCCTGCTGCGTGTTTGCTGCAGCTCAAAGGTTGGTGCACGTGCTGTTCTAAATGCCAGGACTCCACATTGTTTTATGAATTCAAATTCAAAACCAATTCAAAACTTCTGGTTTGCACAGCTTGCCGTCTGCTACATATGATTTGTTTGTTTGTGCTGCTTTTGCTTAGTTTTACCACAAATGTCAACTTCTAATGGTGTTTGATCGCCAAACTTTGCTGGATATTAGACTTTCTGTGTGAAATATGTCTATATGGGAGAAATCTGTCTATGTGCAGTGTTTCCCCTAGTTAACTTGCCATGGCGGGGTGCTCATCTCATCCATAATTTTTGTTGATGGGGAGGGATGGAGACATGTCTGAGCGAAGCTTGTACCAACAGTTTTTGAGCAGGGGTAGGGAGCTTTCAGCATGAGGGAAGAGGCCCCTTTAGCTTTTTAGCTAGAGAGCCTGTATTTTGTGCAGCTTAGTGCTATGTCAGTGTCAGGTGGGGGGGCAAGTTCGGTTTGGTAGGCGGGGTGCTCAGTTCTGTTGGCGGGGTGGGGCACCCCGCTTGTATAATGGTAGGGGAAACACTGATGTGGGACTTCACCAGACACGAAAAGTTGCCCCTGCTGCTGCTGTTAGGGATCCCGGCTCATCTGTACCATGTATGGACTCTTATGGTACGTCCAGACCGAACGCTTTTTGAGCGGCCAAAAAGCGCGAAACGCCTCAAACTGGACGCACGGGACCCAGTGGTGTTCAGACCGGAACGTGAAGCAGCGGCGGCGGGGGGAGGAGTTAGCAGAGCTTAACTTGCTAAATGTGAAAAGTTCACAATTCAAAACTTACCCGATATCCCGACTTCCTCACAGGCACTCCGCCAGGCAAGGTCCTTTTTATTTCTCCACCATACTTTAACACGACTTCGCGGGTTATTTCCGTGTCTCACAAACAATACGTCACACAGTTGCGCAACACCCGTCCCCCTCGTTAACCCGTCACATAGCTGACTCCCCTCTCTCTCCTCCCCGACTCTCCCTGATTGGTTGACAGACGCGTTGAACGGCGAAATCTTCGGCATTTTCAAGGCGTGCAGTGGAGGCTGCCGCGGGCTCACGTGCACGGAAAACGCTCGAACGCCCCTTCCACACCGCTCGAAATGGACGTGACGCAACGCGCGACCCCTGGAGGCGCGTCCCCCATTGACTTTGCATGTAAACCGGACGCTCCTGCAGCTCAAAACGCGTTCGGTGTGGATGTACCATTATCTCTCTCTGGCAAAAGCACGTCAGTCGCCACAGCTAACGCAGTGGTCAGCTGGTGAGACTAAAAGCTGCTCTGGGACGCTTTTCTCCAGCTTCTTTGAAAAAGTTTGGATCCCTGCCTCGCCTCTCTCTTCCACTGCATGTGTTGGACTTGGACCCCACCGATGCCAGGCTGGTACCTGTTGGCAACAACCATAATAGAATGATCCAGCCATGCGGCTCCTGTTTTTCTCATCCCTGCAGTTGCAGGCAGGATTTCCAAAACCCACTGTCTCTATGTCGGGGCCTGCAAATGTCTGCTAAGGACACAGATCCGCAGATTCCTGCCAGACCAGCCTGATTAATGCCAGATCACTGGCAAATAAAATTTTTATCATCAAGGATTTCTTTTTATCTCAAGGATTAGACTTCTTATTCATAACAGAATCGTGGACCAGGTGAACTTTTATCGCAGGATTGCTGCTATTTTAATTTCCCCCGGATGCCGGGTCGAGGAGGAGGAATAATGACTTTAAAAAAGGGGGTTAATTTTAAACAGCTGCCTCCATCTTCATTCAGCTGCTTTGAGCACAGCCTGTTTGAACTCGGCATCTCTCACATCA
Source organism: Garcialebias charrua (assembly GCA_038048925.1). Taxonomy (NCBI): domain Eukaryota; kingdom Metazoa; phylum Chordata; class Actinopteri; order Cyprinodontiformes; family Rivulidae; genus Garcialebias; species Garcialebias charrua. The sequence continues at coordinate 41,655 of JBBPBX010005823.1, read as the reverse complement.
GTGTTGTAGTCAAGACCACCTAACCCGAGACCAAGTCAAGACCAAGACCAGAGTGTACCAAAACCGAGACAAGACCAAGACTTGGGGTCCGAGACCAAGTCGAGACCAAGACCTCAAGTCTTGGAGCTCAATCTTTTAGCAGATTATCTTCTGTCATATACTATACTGTCATGACAAAGTGACAGTTTTAACAAATATGTAAAAAACATACGATATTGTTATAAAAAATATTTTTATGAAAGTTACATACTTCAACTTTATGTTTGCTTTTGAATGAATGTATCAGCTTTTATAAAATTTCAAAGCTACATAACAAAGAAAATATATTCAGTGGGTTTTGCATAATAATTTTCATGTCATGTGACCCACTGACACAAAACTTATGTTAAACTACTCTACCAGACCTGACAGGTGAGGCACGCACATTTATTTCTCATTTCAAAGCATTTTCTAATTTTACATAATTTATTTGTTTAAAAATCATGGCTTTCACTCAATAACTGATTAGAAAATGATATAAAATGAGAAATAAATGATGGTGTCTTGTGTGTCAGGTCTGTTACAGTACCGGTAGTTTAACATTAGTTTTGTGTCAGTGAGTCAAATGTTGTAAAATATATACATTTTTGTTTCTGAAGAGTGTTTGGTTCAGTAATTTGTTGATGGTCCCTAACCGTTACGTCTGTGAGGAGGGGCAGACTGAGCGCAGCTGACTGAAATCAGACTGCCTGCTTCAGATCGAACAAGAGGAACACACCGCTGAAGCCACAGAGTTCGAATGCCCAATGTCCAACGTAAACCTAACTTCATTGCGGTAGAGAATTGAGGCTCCAGCAGAGCACAAACAGTTCAGAAACAATTTGAAGTGAGAAATAAAAAACTATTTATTAACTGATTACCGTAAGTCGTGTTTTAGACTGCTTATTGATAGAGAATTTATTCTGACCCAAAGTGCAGCCGTGACTGGTTCTGAATGAGGCTTTACAGCAGACAGCCACTCCCCTCTCTTCCATGTACTGCGTACCGGCGCAGAATCTTTTAGTGGTACGCAGTACTGGACTGTACTGGCTTACTTTCACCCTTGGTTGCGACGTTACATTCTGTTGTCTGTATTGTTCTGTTTGTACAGAACCTTGTCCGAATGAAAGGGGGTGGGCGTGACAGTGGTAACAAAAACATGTATTTAGCAATAAGTCACATTATCACTTGGATTTGAATCAGAATGTTTTGCATCCAATAAAAACAAAGATGTTAACAAATAAACTGGACAATGTTCTGGCAATTACCGGTAAGTGATATTTCCACAGTTGTGGTCTTGACTGGTCTTGAAATAAAATCTCGAGTCCTCAATGTCCGAGACAAGACCGAGACCAAATGCAGTCTAGTCCGAGACAAGACCAAGAACATCAAAAAGTGGTCTTGAGACCGGTCTCAAGACCAAGACCGGTCTCGAGTATTACAAACTGGACTCCAAAAAAGTTGGGACAATAAACAAATTGTGAATAAAAACTGAATGCAATGATGTGGAGGTGTCAACATCTAATATTTTATTCAGAATAGAACACAAATCACAGATCAAAAGTTTAAACTGAGAGAATGTATCATTTTAAGGGAAAAATTGTTTCAAAATTTCATGGTGTCAACAAATCCCAAAAAAGTTGGGACAAGTCCATTTTTACCACTGTGTGGCATCCCCCCTTCTTCTTACAACACTCAACAGACGTCTGGGGACAGAGGAGACCAGTTTCTCAAGTTTAGAAATAGGAATGCTCTCCCATTCATGTCTAATACAGGTCTCTAACTGTTCAATCGTCTTGGGCCTTCTTTGTCGCACCTTCCTCTTGATGATGCACCAAATGTTCTCTATAGGTGAAAGATCTGGACTGCAGGCTGGCCATTTCAGTACCCGGATCCTTCTCCTACGTAGCCATGATGTGATTGCTGCAGAATAATAATAATAATCATCATTTTATTTTAAAGCACCTTTCAGGACACCCAAGGTCACTTTGTGCTCTGGCATTATCTTGTTGAAAAATGCAGGGTCTTCCTGAAAGAGATGACGTCTATTCTAGAACCTGAACATAGTTCTCTCCATTAATGGTGCCTTTCCAGGCATGCAAGCTGCCCATGCCACAAGTGCTCATGCAACCCCATACCATCAGTGATGCAGGCTTCTGAACGGAGTGTTAATAACAACTTGGGCTATCCTCGTCCTCTCTGGTCCGGATGACATGGCGTCCCAGTGTTCCATGAAGAACTTGAAATCGTGACTCATCTGACCACAGAACAGTCTTCCACATTGCCACACTCTATTTTAAATGACCCCTGGCCAAGTGCAAACGTCTGAGCTTGTGGAGCTTGCTTAGAAATGGCTTCCTCTTTGCATTGTAGAGTTTCAGCTGGCAACGGCAGATGGCACGGTGGCTTGTGTTCACTGACAATGCTCTCTGGAAGTATTCCTGAGCCCATTCTGTTATTTCCTTGACAGTGGCATTCCTGTTTGAGGTGCAGTGACGTTTAAGGGCCCGGAGATCACGAGCATCCAGTAGAGTTTTACGGCCTTGACCCTTACGCACAGCGATTGTTCCAGATTCTCTGAATCTTTTGATGATGTTATGCACGGTTGATGATGATAACTTAAAAGTCTTTGCTATTTTACGCTGGGTAACACCATTCTGGTATTGCTGCACTATCTTTCTGCGCAACAATGGTGGAATTGGTGATCCTCTTACCATCTTGGCTTCTGAGAGACACTGACACTCTGAGAAGCTCTTTTTATACCCAATCATGTTGTCAATTGACCTAATTAGTGTTAATTGGTCTTCCAGCTGTTCGTTATATGCTCAATTTCCTTTTTCCAGCCACTTATTGCTACTTGTCCCAACTTTTTTGGGATTTGTTGACACTGTGAAATTTTGAATCAACATATTTTTCCTTTAAAATGTTACATTTACTCAGATTAAACTTTTGATCTGTCATCTATGTTCTATTACGAATAAAATATTAACATTTGCCATCTCCACATCATTGCATTCAGTTTTTATTCACAATTTGTTTAGTGTCCCAACTTTTTTGGAATCCGGTTTGTACAACACTATCTCACATTGTGCTGTATGTGGTTGTTCATCAGCCTCCCAAGTACAATAAGGACTTTATAAATGACTTTTCTGTCACGGTATGGTGTGGGGTGAGGGATGAGCCCCGTGGTGCAGACAGGCAGACTTTCAGAGGCACGAGTAAAATCAAAAACACTTTAATAAGGTAAAACTCAAAAACACTGACGTGGCAGTACAAAACAAAACCTAATACGGACGCTCTAACTGTGGCTGGAATACTAACATTAAACATGTAGACGAGATGTACTCACGAGACCAAGGAGCTGGGGTACGACACACCAGGGAACAGGGACAATGACCCGACAATGATACACACATGAACGCTGACTAATATATGACTCTTAATTAACTATAAACACAAACGCCTGAGAACACAAACCAGAGACACAGAGCTGACAGACACAGGATGTGAGGACGGAGACAGACCAACAGCGGGAGCCATCCTTATAGTACCCCCTCCCCCCCCTCAAAGAGCGGGTTTGAGAAAACACAAGGACAAACAAACCAAAAACTGACAGGAACAGGGCCTGGGACAAATGCCAAACACAAAAGGCTGAACCTAAAAAACTAAGAAGTGACCAAACATCGAGGCCAGGGCGTCGAACTTGGGCAAGGACCCGTCAGGCGGGCGACCGGGAGACCGTGCATCGCGTAGGATCCCGTCTAGTGGACGACCGGGAGGCCGTCCATCCTGCAGAGTCACATCAGGTGGGCGACCCGGAGGCCGTCCATCGAGCAGGGTCACATCAGGTGGGCGACCAGTCAGGCGGGCGGCAGGAAGGCCATCCACCACTAGGAGCTTCCATTGGTGACGAGGCCTCAGGACCGTTGAAGACGAGGGTGGCACCCTCCAGGGCCCACCCAGAACAGGAAGTGTGGGAAGCGCCCTCCCAGAACAGGAACTACGTCGGCAGGTGCACAGACACCTTCGTCGACTGGCGCACAGACACCTTCGTCGGCTGGCGCACAGACTTCGTCGGCTGGCGCACAGACTTTGTCGGCTGGCGCACAGACTTCGTCGACTGGCGCACAGACTTCGTCGGCTGGCGCACAGACTTCGTCGGCTGGCGCACAGACTTCGTCGGCTGGCGCACAGACTTCGTCGGCTGGTGCACAGACTTCGTCGGCTGGTGCACAGACTTCGTCGGCTGGTGCACAGACTTCGTCGGCTGGTGCACAGACTTCCTCGGCTGGTGCACAGACTTCCTCGGCTGGTGCACGGACTTCGTCGGCATCAACGGGCGTCGAGTCGGACGAGACATCGGGTGTAATCTTCATCATCGAAACCTTGTTGGATCTTGAGTCATCAAGCGTGGGGACGTCTGGCGAGACGTCATCAGGCGTTGAGACGTCTGGCGAGACGTCATCGGGCGTTGAGGCGTCTGGCGAGACGTCATCGGGCATTGAGACGTCTGGCGAGACGTCATCGGGCGTTGAGACGTCTGGCGAGACGTCATCGGGCGTTGAGACGTCTGGCGAGACGTCATCGGGCGTTGAGACGTCTGGCGAGACGTCATCGGGCGTTGAGACGTCTGGCGAGACGTCATCGGGCGTTGAGACGTCTGGCGAGACGTCATCGGGCGTTGAGACGTCTGGCGAGACGTCATCGGGCGTTGAGACGTCTGGCGAGACGTCATCGGGCGTTGAGACGTCTGGCGAGACGTCATCGGGCGTTGAGACGTCTGGCGAGACGTCATCGGGCGTTGAGACGTCTGGCGAGACGTCATCGGGCGTTGAGACGTCTGGCGAGACGTCATCGGGCGTTGAGACGTCTGGCGAGACGTCATCGGGCGTTGAGACGTCTGGCGAGACGTCATCGGGCGTTGAGACGTCTGGCGAGACGTCATCGGGCGTTGAGACGTCTGGCGAGACGTCATCGGGCGTTGAGACGTCTGGCGAGACGTCATCGGGCGTTGAGACGTCTGGCGAGACGTCATCGGGCGTTGAGACGTCTGGCGAGACGTCATCGGGCGTTGAGACGTCTGGCGAGACGTCATCGGGCGTTGAGACGTCTGGCGAGACGTCATCGGGCGTTGAGACGTCTGGCGAGACGTCATCGGGCGTTGAGACGTCTGGCGAGACGTCATCGGGCGTTGAGACGTCTGGCGAGACGTCATCGGGCGTTGAGACGTCTGGCGAGACGTCATCGGGCGTTGAGACGTCTGGCGAGACGTCATCGGGCGTTGAGACGTCTGGCGAGACGTCATCGGGCGTTGAGACGTCTGGCGAGACGTCATCGGGCGTTGAGACGTCTGGCGAGACGTCATCGGGCGTTGAGACGTCTGGCGAGACGTCATCGGGCGTTGAGACGTCTGGCGAGACGTCATCGGGCGTTGAGGCGTCTGGCGAGACGTCATCGGGCGTTGAGACGTCTGGCGAGACGTCATCGGGCGTTGAGACGTCTGGCGAGACGTCATCGGGCGTTGAGACGTCTGGCGAGACGTCATCGGGCGTTGAGACGTCTGGCGAGACGTCATCGGGCGTTGAGACGTCTGGCGAGACGTCATCGGGCGTTGAGACGTCTGGCGAGACGTCATCGGGCGTTGAGACGTCTGGCGAGACGTCATCGGGCGTTGAGACGTCGGGCGAGACGTCATCGGGCGTTGAGACGTCGGGCGAGACGTCATCGGGCGTTGAGACGTCGGACGAGACGTCATCGAGCGTTGAGACGTCTTCTTCTTCGAGCGGCAGGACGTCTACTTCTTCGAGCGGCAGAACGTCTACTTCTTCGAGCGGCAGGACGTCTACTTCTTCGAGCGGCAGGACGTCTACTTCTTCGAGCGGCAGGACGTCTACTTCTTCGAGCGGCAGGGCAACGCCCTCTGTAGCCGGATCAAGGAGAGACTGGTCAGACAGGGAGCCTGGAGACCGTTCATCAATCCGGGGCCGGTCAGGCGGGCAGCCGAGAGGTCGTCCATCAGGCCTTTCAGGCAGAGACAGGTCAAACAAGAACAGATCAGACGGGAGGCCTGGACACCATCCATCAAGCCGGGGCCGGTCAGGCAGGCGGTTGAGAGGTTGTCCATCAGGCCCTTCAGACGGAAACAAGACAGGAACGAGAGTTTCAGGTAGTTCGGCGTCCTCTGGAGCCGGAGGCAAGGCAACGCCCTCTGGCTGCGAGACCTCTGGACAGCAGAAGATGTGGATGGTACCCTCCAGGGCCCACTCAGAACAGGTAATGTGAGGGGCTCTCTCCTGAGACCCCTCTGGACAGGAAATGTGAGTCGTGCAGACCTCAAACTTAATGAGAAGACCCTCCATTGACGTGGATGCGTCAGCGGTGAGGGGACCCTCCATCGACGTGAAGGTGTCTGCGGTGAGGGGACCCTCCATCGACGTGGAGGCGTCAGCGGTGAGTGGACCTTCCATTGACGTGGAGACATCCATCGACGTGGAGGTGTCGGCAACGTGGAGACCCTCCATCGACGTAGAGGAGTCGACGGTGAGTGGACCATCCGTAGGCGATGCTGGAGACGCAGTGTCCTCTGTGGACGATGCGGAGGCAGGACCCTCTGTAGCTGATGCTGGAGACGCAGCGTCCTCTGTGGACGATGCGGAGGCAAGACCCTCTGTAGCTGATGCTGGAGACGCAGCATCCTCTGTGGACGATGCGGAGGTAGGACCCTCTGTAGCTGATGCTGGAGACGCAGTGTCCTCTGTGGACGATGCGGAGGCAGGACCTTCTGTAGATGATGCTGGAGACGCAGCGTCCTCTGTGGACGATGCGGAAGCAGGACCCTTTGTAGGCGCTGGTGGTGCAGCACTCCCTGGTGCCACCGGCAGGACAGCACCCCCTGGTGCCACCGGCAGGACAGCACCCCCTGGTGCCACCGGCAGGACAGCACCTCCTGGTGCCACAGGCAGGACAGCATCATCTGGTGCCACAGGCAGGATAGCACCCTTTGTGAATGCTGGAGAGACCTCTGCATGCTCCATAGCTGCGAATGGTGCAACATCAGCACCCTCTGTGAATGCTGGAGAGACCGTTGCATGCTCCATAGCTGCTAATGGTGCAGCATCTTCTGTCGGTGCTAGAACCTCAGCACCTTCAGTAGGAGTCGTGGGAGCAGCGTCCTCTGTTGCTGCAGAGCACGCAGCGTCAGCGCCCTTTGTGGAGGCAACATACTCATCCTTCAGGGCTTTAGTCAAAGTCAATATCTGAGTGAGACCTGGGTTAAGTTTTAAACAAGGACTGTTAATAATAATGTCTTCAATAATGGAGTAAGTCCTATACAGGTAACCCCCGACCTACGACCCCATCGACCTGCGAACCACGGGACTTACGAACATATCATATTTAATAA
>JBBPBX010005823.1:19971-34188 GCA_038048925.1 Garcialebias charrua | reverse complement strand
CTGCTCAGAAACCACACCAGAAATCTGGCGCGGCGCAGCTCGGAATATCCGGTGGAGATGGTGTAAAGTGGTTGTCTGCGACGCACATATTACGCAATAACCGACCCGAGCTGACCGGTGCAAAAGGGGCATATGTCTCCTGCAGACATGTTGTGGGGGATCCCATACTCCCCCCTCCGCGCACGTCTCCCCTGAGCATGGGAGCGGGCCCCCCACCCCCTTCGAAATACCCCCGGCTTTTCTGACAGCGAGGGAGAATTAAGGGGGAGAGCAGGCTGAAACCCGGAAATGTGTGTTTTCGCCGGTCGCCGCCCCCTCCTGCGGCGCCGTGTTTCTGGAGCTGGAACGGGCAGGAGTTCTTCCGGATCCGAATTGTCTTCGGACACACACCACAGCAAAATGGCTCGTGCAGGAGTGAAGGAAGTAAACCGGTCGGAGCGGTCGTCTCCACACTTCCTCCTCGCTCGCTCCGCGACCAGCAATGGAGGCGGAAACTGTTCCAGCCCGGGTCTATGGCTGCTCCAAGCGGGTTCAGTTTGAAACCCGCCAACTCGGATGACTGCAGCTTCCCTCTGAGCTGACGTAGACATCTTCTGCCTCTGAGTAAGTCTGAATTACCTGTCTGTGGGAGTCAGAAATGGTCAGGTCATTTCTGTCACGGTACGGTGTGGGATGAGGGATGAGCCCCGTGGTGCAGACAGGTAGACTCTCAGAAGCACGAGTAAAAATCATAAATACTTTAATAAGACAAAAACAAACACTGACGTGGCAGTACCAAACAAAACCTAATACGGACGCTCTAACTGTGGCTGGAGTACTAACACAAAACATACAGAACGCGATGTACTCACGAGACCAAGTAGCTGGGACACGACACACCAGGGAACAGGGACAATGACCCGACAATGAGACACACATGAACGCTGACTAATATATACGTCTTAATTAACTATAAACACAAACACCTGAGACGCAGACCAGAGACGCAGAGCTGACAGACACAGGATGTAAGGAGGGAGACAGACCAACAGAGCGACAGACACAGGATGTAAGGAGGGAGACAGACCAACAGAGGGAGCCATCCTTACACTCATAGCTTCTGCCTTCCCCTTTTCCCTCACAGCGTTGTCTTGCGCTTCTGTGGGTAAGTCAGGGGAAAAGTTTGCTGCTGCGATATATGTTCATTTTCTGTACGGATGTTGTTGTTTATGTCGAGGTTCTTTCTATGTGTTGTTTATTGTTGTTTGTTAGTGTGTTATTTTCGAAGTTTTGACTATCATTGTGGGTTTTTATAACTAGTTTTATTATAATTTTCTTTGTTTTATTTTGGCGGGAACAACCGTTGCAGAACTAGCATAGTTCAGTTGAACACTGTTTTTATTTTCACATTTAAGCCTCCAGTATAGCTCTGCATTGGGCCGAATGCCGCTCGACGCGTGCGTGTTACGCGCGTTCTGCGCGCAGGCAGTTCACAGCATAGCTCAACGTGAAGCTCCAATGTTTTCGCTCCAAATTCTTGACGTAATTTGAGCAGTAGCAGGGCGGAGCGTTTACCTACGGGACAAATTGAGGTCGCTGATTGGTCATTTGCTGACACGCCTACTGAATTGATTGACAGGTCGGGTGGGGAAAAAAAGACATGGGTTGCGCAACAGTTTTCTGTGTTTATATGTTAATAAAAAATTCTAAAAAATAAAATAAAAACAGGGAGCGCTGGTCCAGCACACCAGAACACCAGGAAATATTTAGAACCTCCCGCAGCCACGTTGAACATGAGTTTAGTTCGCTCGTGACAGATTCATTCATTTCCTCAGCGAGGAGGAAGCGATCACTTGACTTTTGGCAAAAAAAAAAACAAAAGAAAAGTCCAGATCAGATGAAGAGGGGGAATTTAATACATTTGTGTCTCATACAAAACAGTCCGGCGCCGGGCAGTTTATTGTGAGACAACGCACGTAAGCGGTCGTAAGATTTGAGCTTGGCGCGTTCACGCCCGCGTTCAAAGGCTTAATAATAATAATAATTAATTCAATTTATAACGCACTTTTCATTACTGAAAATCTCAAAGTGCTACACATATATTGAATGCTACACACATTCATAAACCGGTGGCGGCAGACTACCATGCAAGGTGCTTTCCAGTCCTACCGGGAGCAACTCAGGGTTAAGTGTCTTGCTCAAGGACACAACGACACATGGTGCGGGTCCCGGGAGTCGAACCGCCAACTTTCCGATCGGGAGACGACTGCCTTTACCACTACACCACGGCCGCTTGTGCGTTCGCACGGCATCGAGCGGCATTCGGCCCAACGCACAGCTATACTGGGGGCTTTAGGCTGGAGTGCAGGGAGAGTGACTTGGAGAGGTTAATGTGTTTTACTCTTCCTCCCCAGGTATGTGTTTTTATTTTAAGTTATATATATATATATCAAAGTCAAAGTCAACTTTATTGTCAGATCTGCAATATGTACTGTACAGGACATACACAGGACCGAAATTGCGTTTCTCTCAGTCCCTCGGTGCAACAGTAAACATCTAAACATTGAAACACTGAAACATATAATAATAGACATAAGCATAAAATAGTAAAACTAACACTGTCCTGAGTTTTTGCATAGTGGTATAAGAGTATGAAAATTTACACCAACTCTAAAACTAAAACTAAAACATTAAACATTTAATGAACATAATACTGTCCTGAGTTTTTTGCAGCTTCCTTCCTCTGAACTTGACATCAAATTGTGTCCTGGCAGTTGACGTTGTCAATGTTTAAAACATTAAACATTTAATGAACATAATACTGTCCTGAGTTTTTTCATACTAGTATAAAAAAAGAGTATAAAAAGTATAACTAAAATAAACTAAAGGTTTCTAGCATTGACATTTGCAAAGTGGCAAAGCAGCGTATGAGTTAATGTGCACAGTATATGTATGAGGTAGTAGTTGATGTTGTTATAGAGGCAAAAAGTGGCATATGCAGTAAGGCACATTGGGCATCCCTAAATAAGACCGTTCAGAGCACACTGTATATGTATCAGCAGTGGTGTAGATATTAGAGTAGTGTACTGTAAATGTAAACAGTAGTAATTAAATGTAAGCAGTAGTAATAAAAGTAAACAGTATTAATAAATGTAAACAGAGAATGTAAACAGTATTATGACTATAGGCAGTGATGTAATACAAACATTAGTGCAAGTATGAGAAGTAGTGCAAACTGTATGAGCACATGACCGAGAGTTTAGTGAATAACCCGTTTGATGACACAGAGTCCAGTGTTAAAATCTTTGTGTTGTGTGGTAATGTGTGAGAAAGTTTTAGTGTTAAGGCAGTTCAAATGGGAGGGGGGCAGAGCAGGCAGAGTGTTTAGCATCCTGACTGCCTGATGAACAGAGCTGTCTCTCAGTCTGCTGGTTCGAGCCTGGAGACTCCTCAGTCTCCTCCCTGATGGCAGCAGTCTAAAGCGGCTGTGTAGTGGGTGTGTGGGATCACCTGCCATGCAGTGGGCTTTCCGAGTGAGGCGTTTGCTGTGTAAGTCCTGCAGTGAGGGCAAGGAGGTGCCCACGATCTTCTCAGCTGCTCTCACAATGCGCTGGAGGCTCTTGCGGCAGGATGCAGTACATGCACCAAACCACACAGTGATGCAGCTGGTCAGGACACTTTCTAAATGGTAAATGGTAAATGGAGCTTATTTATATAGCGCTTTCCAGCCCCCTGTGAGGAGCCCCAAAGCGCTTTACAATACCAGCCATCCACCCATTCATTCAGACATTCATACACCGGTAGTGGTAGCCTGCCTTGCAAGGCGCCATCCAGACCTACCGGGAGCAACTCGGGGTTAAGTGTCTTGCCCAGGGACACACAACACATGGTGGGCGGATGCGGGATTCGAACCTCCAACCTTCCGATCAGGGGTCGACTGCCATTACCACTACACCACGGTCGCCCACATTGAGGTGTTCTATGGCACCTCTGTAGAAGGTGCTCATGATGGGGGTTGAAGCTCCAGCCCTTTTCAGCTTGCGGAGAAAGTAGAGACGCTGGTGAGCCTTCTTTGCCAGTGCTGCAGTGTTCCTGCTCCAGGACAGGTCCTTTGAGACGTGCACTCCCAGGAACTTGGTGCTGTCTACTCTCTCCACTGCGGTGCTGTTGATGGTCAGAGGGGCATGTTGGGCATCCCTCTTCCTGAAGTCCACAACAATCTCCTTTGTCTTCTCCACGTTGAGAGTGAGATTGTTGTGTCCGCACCACAAGGCCAGGCGGCTCACCTCGTTCCTGTAGTCCGTCTCATCGTTGTTGCTGATGAGACCCACCACTGTTGTGTCGTCCGCAAACTTGATGAAGTGGTTGGAGCTGTACGATGGTGTGCAGTCGTGTGTTAGCAGGGTGAATAGAAGGGGGCTCAGCACACATCCTTGTGGGGCCCCTGTGTTCAATGTGATGGTGCTAGATGTGTTACTCCCGACCCGCACTGTCTGTGGTCTCCCGGTCAGGAAGTCTAGCAGCCAGTTACACATTGAGGTGTTCAGCCCCAGACTGTCCAGTTTAAGGATGAGCTGTTGGGGGATGATGGTGTTGAATGCTGAGCTGAAGTCAATGAACAGCATTCTAACATAGGAGTCCTTCGTGTCCAGATGTGTGAGAGCTGTGTGAAGGGCAGAGGAGATGGCATCGTCGGTTGAGCGATTAGGTCGGTATGCAAATTGGAAGGGATCCAGGGAGGCAGGGAGGACAGATGTGATGCTTTTCATGACTAGCCGTTCAAAGCACTTCATCAGGATGGGGGTGAGTGCTACTGGGCGATAGTCATTGAGGCATGCGGGCGTTGCCTTCTTTGGGACAGGGATGATGGTGGTGGCTTTGAGACAGGTGGGGACGATGGCCTGGCTCAGTGAGATGTTAAAGATGTCCGTGAAGACCGCTGCGAGTTCCCCTGCATAGTCCTTCAGCACACGACCAGGTATGTTGTCAGGACCAGAGGCCTTCCGGGCGTCAGCACCTGGCCATCAGGAGAGGGGGGGAGTTTATGTGCTGGTGTGCTGTTACTTGTCTCGAACCGAGCAAAGAACTCATTCAGTTCATTCAGCGCAGAGGCTGAGCTGTCACAGGTCTGGGGGGATGGTTTGTAGTTTGTGATGGTCTGTATTCCCTGCCACAGACTGCGTGTATCCCTGCTGTCCTTGAAACGGTGAGCTATTTTCCCGGAATACTGCCTCTTTGCCTTTCTGATGCCCCAGTCCAGGTTGTTTCTGGCTGCCCTCAGGCCCACCTGATCTCCCGCTTTGAAGGCAGCATTCCTGGCTTTCAGGAGTCTGTGAACCTCAGCTGTCAGCCATGGCTTCTGGTTAGCCCGAACAGTGATGGTTTTAAGGTTGGTTACATCATCAATGCACTTGGTGATGTATGAACATACAGTGTCTGAGTACTCCTGGAGACATGTGGTGTTGTTTGTGGTAGCAGCTTCTTTGAACATACTCCAATCTGTGGTGTCAAAACAGTCCTGGAGTGCCTCTGAAGACCCCTCTGGCCACACTCGTATCTGCTTGCGGACTGGTTTTGTGACTTTCACCAGTGGCCTGTATGCTGGCTTTAGCATAACACAGATATGGTCAGAAGCACCAATGTGGGGGAGGGGGATGGCTCTGTAGGAATTTTTCATGGTGGTGTAAACCTGGTCCAGGGTGTTGTTTCCTCTTGTTGCAAAGTTTATGTTTCTGTATGTTTTTGGAAGAACACTCTTTAAATCTGCTTGGTTGAAATCACCAGCCGTGATGAGAAAAGCATCAGGGTGGGCTGTTTGTTGCTCACTGATGTGCACATATAGTTCATTTAGTGCCTCACCTCTATCTTTGCTGTTGGAGCTTGGAGGGATATACAGGTAGTCCCCGACTTACGAGCGAGTTCCGTTACAACGAGGCGCTCGTAAAGCGAAAATTCGTAACTTGGAACGGCCGCACGCGGCTCTCGTTAAACCGGAACATCGCTCGCAAATCGGAAAACTCCACGTGGCTCTCGTAAAACCGGAACATCGCTCGCAAATTGGAACAAACCACGTGGCTCTCGTAAAGCCGGAACATCGTTCGCAAATTGGAACAAACCACGCGGCTCTCGTAAAACCGGAACATCGCTCGCAAAATTAGAACAAACCCACGTGGCTCTCGTTAAACCGGAACATCGCTCGCAAATCGGAAAAAGGGCGCTAACGAGACGCCAAGCACCCGTTTATCAACATGACACTGAAGAAGCGTACATACTGATCCTTAAACATGCACAACACTTTATTTACAACCAGTTAGCTAGCACATTACACCACACATTCATCTATAAACACATACCTGTACAGTTTTTACTGTACAAAAGTGCTTTTCTGCCCAGCAGTACTGTACAGTACTTTCATTGAATACTGTAACCAAGTCACACCCATATGACATCATGTGACACCATGTGTCACATCCATCAGAAACCGGTCAAATGCATCTGGAACAACTCACACCCACCATGAACAAGCCAAATCCATCAGAATCAAGTCACACCCATCATGAACACATGACATCCATCAGCATCATGTTGCAAACAAACATCAGAAACAAGTGACATCCTCCAGAAAGATGTAGCAAGCATCATGTTTAAAAAAACAACAGTGCCATACAGTACTGTAGTGTCCACTCCATGAACTTTAGAAAGGTAGAACCAGCCAGCACAGAAACAGCATAAAAAAGAAAGTTCCCTTACTTTGATTGAAGTGAAGGTAGTCTCTTTGGTTGTCAAAAGTTGCTGTTCAAACCTGGATCAGATGGGACTGCTTATGCAGCAGTGCAACCATCAATGTGAACATGTGAGTTCAGAGAAGCCGACGTAAGATATGAGTTCAGGGCAGGTGTGAGGTCCTGATGTGATGGAGGATGCTGGAGGATGCAGGATGATGCAGGAACAAGCAGCATCATTCAGAGGTAAGATGTGAGTTCAGTTCAAGTGTTTGGTCCTGATGTGATGGAGGATGCTGGAGGATGCAGGATGATGCAGGAACAAGCAGCATCATTCAGAGGGATGTGAGTTCAGTTCAAGTGTTTGGTCCTGATGCGAGGATGCAGAAGGTATGCATGGTCAGACAGGCGTCCAGGTGTCTGACATGGGTCAGTGATGCCACTGGAGGCAGGAGAGCTGGTCTGTCTGTGAACACAAACAACACACATGTTGAAGTGAACATTACACACAGAGAGATGACACCCCCCCACACACACACATGCACAAGTTGTGAAAAGGCCTCACGTTCATGTGGAGGAGAGGAGGCAGCGCACGGGTGTTCAGACTGTGGTCAGACAGGCGTCCAGGTGTCTGACATGGGAGGAGGCATGGAGGAGGCATGGAGCATCCCCTCAGTCAGTGTGATTTCATTGCACCCACGAGGGTTAATCCCCTCAGTCAGTGTGATTTCATTGCACCCACGAGGGTTAATCCCCTCAGTCAGTGTGATGCCAGTACACCCAGGAGGGTTAATCCCTCAGTCAGTGTGATGCCAGTACACCCAGGAGGGTTAATCCCTCAGTCAGTGTGATGCCAGTACACCCAGGAGAGGAGGGAACGCAGCAGGTGTCACTGTTAGAAAACAGAAATTTGTAAGTTAACATTATGTACTGTACTGTAATGAAACATATGAAACCACACAGACAGCAAGGTGTTGTGCTTACAGATAAATTAAACACATCCAAAAACAACTTGTCCTTACTGTGATGTTTGTGTGCTGATGTTTGGACCAGGGGGCGGCCTTTCCACAATGCTTTGGAGGGATGCTGTGGACATGACAAGACACAGGTGGATGATGAAATGTAGCATGAAACTAAACAGAAAAGCAAAATTAAATTCACATTTCATTATGTACTGTACGGTACCTGGATGATGAAGCTGTGCAGGTTAGTGGGAGATGAGCAGGAGGTCAGTGAAGGTAGGTGTTGCAGAGGCTGGCTGGAGAGGAGGAGACGTCTGTGGACATGAACACAGACAGGTGGGTTAAAGGTTCAGTATGTAATTTCTGGAACACGCTGGAACTTAGGAAAATTTTGAACAGAGACACGTTTCTGGTCCCTCCCCCTCAGAGCCATATATGGCTCTGTTACCCTTGCTCTGCTGAAATTCAAATTCAAGCTCTGTTTTTATTGGCTGATTCAAATTCAAGCTCTGTTTTTATTGGCTGGTTACAAACTCTGTTTTTATTGGCTGGTTAACGGTGGGTCACTGTGGCTTTTTAGAAATGCTTTTAGAGAAGCAAGGGGACAATAGTTTTTTTCAGAGATTACTTGTCTAAAATCAGTATGTCAGGAGGTAGTGACAGAGTGAAGAAATATGTTAAAAATATATTGTTAGAAAAGTTACATACAGCTCCTTTAACAGATGAAGTAACATAAAAACAAAACACAAAATCAAAAAGTAAAAGCAAGTTTTCATTACCTTTGTGGAGGGGTGCAGAGGCTGGCTGGCTGAATGACTGGAGTGGAGAGGAGGAGGAGGAGGAGGAGCAGGAGCAGCAGACGTCTGTGGACATGAACAGAGACAGGTGGGTTAACAGATGAAGTAACATAAAATAAAACAGAAAATCAAAATATAAATGCAACATTTCTTTACCTTTGGGGACAGGTGCAGGGGAAGGACGGAGGGATGTTTACTGGGGAGAGGGTGAGCTGGATCTGGAGCTGGAGCTGGAGCTGGAGCTGGAGATGGAGATGTCCATTGACGGCTGGCTTGCAGCAGCAGAGGTGGATGGCTGTGCAGCAGCAGAGGTGGATGGCATTTCCTCTGCTGCTTCTGCTGCTCCAGCAGATCCTAGAGTCGCTGCAGTGGCCGTGGCTGCAGTGGCCGTGGCTGCAGTGGCCGTGGCTGCAGTGGCCGTGGCTGCAGTGCCCGTGGCTGCAGTGCCCCTCGTTACAAACTGCAGCATGCTGATCTGCGCAGCCTCCTGTTTTTTATCCTCTAGGATCTGCTGGTAACAAGCCAGACCGTCACGGACAGCTCGGGAGGCCCTGGCGAACCTCTCCCCATCCTCGTCCAGTGCCTCCAACTGGTCCAAGACGTGCTGCTGCTCCTTAAAGATCTTGGCCAAGACCTGCCTCGTGAAGACCTTGGCCGGAGCGGTTGGCCTTTCTTCTTGCTGCTCCTCCTCCTCTACCGGCTGCCTATCCAGCTGTTGCAGGTCCGCAGTCGTAAGCTCCTCGCCTTCTTCAGCCAGCAACTCCCGAACATCTTCAGCCTCAATCTCCAATTGCATCCTCCTACTCATCTCCACCACACTCTCAATCACACTGCTGATTGAGTCCACGGGCTCAAGTGAGGGATCAAAAAACTGTGGACAGAGCTTTTTCCACACACCGTTAAGTGTGCTCTCCCTCACCTGAAGCCAGGACGAATCAATGTGTTGCAGAGCATGGCGCAGGTTGTACTTCTTCCAGAAGTCCTTTAACGTGAACTCTGGAGAGTCGTCTGTTTCCAACAAAGCACTGCGGATGACCCTCTGAAGGTAGTAGGCCTTGAAGGTCGATATCACCCCCTGGTCCATTGGCTGGATGAGACTGGTGGTATTGGGTGGCAGGTACACCACCCTCACATTTTGGTTGAGGTCGGTCAGATTTGCGGGGTGACCCGGTGCATTGTCCAACAACAACAGGATGTTAAAGCGAATGCGCTGTCGTTTGCAGTAGCACTGTACGTTAGAGGTGTCGTTTCTTCGCCCGAGCCCGACCCTACCCGAGCCCTACCCGACTTCGGGTAGGGTAGGGCCATATTTTTGCGTTTGATTGGCGGGCCGGGTCGGGCTCGGGCTTTGATGTGGTTTTTTTTAATCATACAGCACAAACAAAACTAAATAAAAATGCACACAATATAAAATTGTTTTAATCTGCTTGTAAAGAATATAAGGCAGTAAGTTTACTGATGAGGAAATAATTAATAGAGTGAATTTAGATGGTGAAAACCGCAGCGCAGCCACTAAATTGCGCAACTCAGCCAGAGAGCAGGCGCGCCTGGACAGCGTCTCCCCCGACATGCTGGACTTTTTAGTGACATTTCTCGAACCATTTTACCGTGCACAGAGAGAACTGGAGGGTGACAAATATCCCACCATCAACCTGGTTTGTCTCTGGAATGAGAAACTGAAGCAACACTGCCAGTCCTCACACACAGACTCTCCGCAGCAGGCGTTTCTGCGCCGCACATGCAGAAGTGCTGGAGCGCAAAATTATTATCCACGACTTGCACAGAGTTGCATTATTTCTGTGGCCTAACTTTAACAAGCTCAAAATGATGTCACCAGCTGACGTGCGTCAGGTGCACGCTCACGTCCGCACACTGCTCTCATCTGCGGCGGAACAAGTTGCCGCATTCCTGACATTCCTGAAGCTTCAACATCAAAAGTCACCGCGAGCAGCGCGCTCACACCTCCTCCATCAAAACACAGAAGAACAACATCAAGTTCTTTTGCTGAGTGGGAGAACGCAGTAAAAGCTTAATAAATAAACGTAGTGTTTTTTTTTTTTTTGTTTTTTTTTTTTAATCGGGTAGGGTCGGGTCGGGCGGTGATTTCTAGGAAATCAGCGGGCTCCCTCGGGCTTGGGTAATTAAACTAAGGGCTCGGGTAGGGTAGGGCCGTGGATTTCCGGCCCTATGACAGCTCTACTGTACGTCCTTGACGAAATGTTTGGTAAACCATTTTGAGAACACCTCTTGGGTAACGCAGGCCTTACGGTTGGATGCCCAATACACCGGCAGTTCGTTCTTATTCATACGGTGTAAGGCCCTGGGGTTCTCATAATGGTTTACCAACAGCGGCTTTAACTTGCAGTCACCAGCAGCATTCGCTCCGAACAGCAACGTGATCCTGTCTTTCCCCACTTTGTGGCCCGCTGCTGTTCTTTCCTCCCTGCTGATGTAGGTGCGGTCGGGCAACCTCTTCCAAAATAGACCAGTCTCATCAACATTGAACACCTGCTGCGGTGTGTATCCCCCCTCCCTTATTATGGCTGCCAGTTTTTCTGGGAATGCGGCTGCTGCCGCCGCATCACCACCTGCTGCCTCTCCTGGTGAAAAAAAACACACACAGGACAAGATTAACCACATGTTACTGTACACTGTGTTAAAAATTAAAGCACAGATGAAATGTTTCACTTACCTTGGATTTTTATGCTGTGCAAATTAGCCCTTTGTCGGAACCGATTAAACCACCCCCGTGACGCATGGAAGTCGGGCACCTCCACGCCCTCCCCCATCTCTGCTTTGATATCCTCGTAAATTTTGAGGGCTTTCTCCTGCATCATCATCAAATTTAACGGGATATGCCTCTGGTTGCAGTCCTCTATCCAAAGGACTAGAAGTTGTTCATGAAAAGACAGGTGTGTTAAAACATGAACTGTACTGAACATTACAGAAACATAAAAATTATTTTTAATAAAAGTCTTGTGACCGTGTGTTAAACGTCTCAGGTAAACAAAGCACACCTGTAAACAAACATCTCAGGTAAACAAAGCACACCTGTAAACAAACATCTCAGGTAAACAAAGCACACCTGTAAACAAACATCTCAGGTAAACAAAGCACACCTGTAAACAAACATCTCAGGTAAACAAAGCACACCTGTAAACAAACATCTCAGGTAAACAAAGCACACCTGTAAACAAACATCTCAGGTAAACAAAGCACACCTGTAAACAAACATCTCAGGTAAACAAAGCACACCTGTAAACAAACATCTCAGGTAAATAAAAAAATTAATGAAACTGTACAGTGCATACAGTACAGTATTAAAAATACTGTCCAGGTATTTCTTAAATAATTTCCTATCTAAAAGACGCAATACGTACTGTTAATAAAAAAATAAATTTTCTTACCCATCAGACGCTCAATCTCTGTGATAACACCCGTGCGTTGCTTCGTTATCACCGTGGACCTCATTGGGGCAGCTCCTCTCACGCTAGCTAAAATGCGCTCGCGGTCAGCCTTTATGGTGCTGACTGTTGAACTGACCTAAAATAAAAAATAAAATGTCATTAACTAACAGACGCTTGCCGTGCGCTGCATGCTTATTACGGTGCTTATTACTGTACGGTGTTCATCTGCGCAGCGACTAGAAGCGCTCACGTTCCGCCATTACAAGTCTTCATCTGCGCAGCCACGTGTACAGTAAAACACTCGCTAACAAGCGCTCACGTTCCGCCATTACAAGTCTTCATCTGCGCAGCCACGTGTACAGTAAAACACTCGCTAACAAGCGCTCACGTTCCGCCATTACGAGTCGTGCTAACGGTGGTACAGTACTCACCAGGTTCAGAGCTTTGCAGATGGAGGACGTCGACTCTCCCCTGTCCGCTCGTTGGATGATGTCCAGCTTCTGCTCCAGCGTGATGGCCTTACGCTTTTTCGGTGCGCTAGCACCAGCAGAAGAAGCTCCGCGTTTAGAAGACATGCTTCGAAGACGCTAAGGGATGCTAATGAATGCTAACAAATGCTAAGAAATGCTAACGAACTGTACTCAATGTCTCTCAAATCGCCAAACTGTAGACCCACGCGGCTGCTTTCGCGCTGTTCGCTTATGTAGTACCTGATGAAATCAATCCGCCTTTGATTTTTAGGGGTGGGGGTACAGTAAAGTAGTGCCTATGTAACCTTCCGCTGCTGTACTTTTCCATTTGTCACGCGAAACATACCCCCCCCCCCAACCCCACCCACCACAGCGTGCCCGCCATGTGCAGTGTGCATGTCCAGTCCAAGTCCAGTGCAGGTGCATGGTTAAATCGCCCATCCCCCAACCCGAAACCAACCATGGCATCCCCCAACCCGAAACCAACCATCGCCCATCCCCGAAACCAACCCCCTCCACTCCACCTCCCCCGCCCCCCCACATTCCACCTCCTGCCCCAAACTCTCCTTCGAAACATGACATTCAGCCGTCGGCACGAACACTCGGTTCTCGTAAAACAGAACAATGGTTTCTAACGGAGTTTTCTCGTAAACACGGAATTTTCATCTCGTTATTCGGAGCAATGGTTTCTAACGGAGTTTTCTCGTAAACACGGAATTTTCATCTCGTTATTCGGAGCAATGGTTTCTAACGGAGTTTTCTCGTAAACACGGAATTTTCATCTCGTTATTCGGCGCAATGGTTTCTAACGGAGTTTTCTCGTAAACACGGAATTTTCATCTCGTTATTCGGAGCAATGGTTTCTAACGGTAAATTCTCGTAACTCTGGAATTTTCGCTCGTATCTTGGAACGACGCTTTCTAATGATGTTCTCTCGTAAAATCGGAACGGCAGCTCGCAGGTCGGTAGTTTGGTTCCTGGAAGCTCTCGTAAAGTCGGGCGCTCGCAGGTCAGAGCGCTCGTAAGTCGGGGACTACCTGTATACAGCAACAATCATAACAGCTGTAAACTCCCTCGGTAAGTAGAACGGTCTGCATTTAATAGTCATAAACTCCACAAAAGGTGAGCAGTGTTTGTAGACCACAGCAGCATCACGACACCAGGCGTTGTTGATGTAAACACAGAGCCCGCCTCCGCGAGTCTTACCTCCCTTGATGAAAGCTCGGTCCGCTCTGTAGCATGTTAGCTGCTCCAGCTGAATAGCATGGTCCGGAACGTTGTTGTTAAGCCACGTTTCCGTGAATACAAACACACAACAGTCTCTCACAGTCTTTTGTGTCGTTCGTAGCAGGCGTATATAATCCAATTTGTTGTCCAAGGAGCGCACGTTAGCCAGAACCATGGATGGAATAGCCGGCCTGTGTGGGCTAGCTGCTAGCCTAGCTCTGATACCTCCGCGTTTACCCCGCTTCTGTTTCCTGTCACGCCGCTTGTGGCGTTTCCATGGCGGGCGCGGTGAAGCGTCACGCCGCTTGTGGTACTTCCACGGCGGGCGCGGTGAAGCGTCACGCCGCTTGTGGTACTTCCACGGCGGGCGCGATGAAGGGAAGCTCGGGGCTGGCTTCCAGAGCAGCTCGCAGTCACGAAGCTCACGTAACTCCTCCTCGAGCTCATTTAGCTTCTCCTGGAGTTCGCTGTTTATTCCCAAATGAGCGGTTTTTCCGACATCAAGCAGGAATTCACGGCTATACTTGCGTTCTTGAACACGTAGACAAGACAAAGACGTGCCGGCAAATTGCGGCGTGCAGGACAAAACAGACGAAAGCACCGTGTTGCTGGGAGAGAGAGAAGCCGCAACGTTTGCACGCGCCGCCATCATT
>JBBPBX010005823.1:0-14838 GCA_038048925.1 Garcialebias charrua | reverse complement strand
AGGCTAAAGGAAATTATACTGTCTGCCTGAAGTGAAAAATATTTGTAATCCTTATCTGACTTACCCTAAACAGCCTTGGAAAAGGCTGGATGTCAAATTTCTCCTGAGACGTGTTTTCTGAGGCAAACAGCTGCACCTACCGCTACCCTTCCCCTCCCCCCGGAGAACTTTTCTATGAGCGTTATCTGAGGCCGGCTGGTTTCATCTCAGAACTGTTGCTATCTGGAATGTCTCATGGACAGAAATATCACTGCCTCAGTCTCAAAATGCAACATGTGATTGTCTTAAATGTGCTTCTGGTATCGTTTTTTCGGTCTCATATGGTGTCATGAAAGACAAAATGTGATACATCTTTTTTTAATACCAACGCTGTGACCCTCATGGTTCTTTCCTTGTTTTCACACCTTTGACCTTCATCCTGATACGAATGGGAGAGGCCTGAAGAACATAATGGGATATGATGTCTCATGTGGTCTGATAGCAGCAGCTTCACACACTCGCCCCCTTCCGGATGACTGTGCGTACATATTCACGCTGTACTGGTGCAAACTTGTGTAATGTTAATAAAAGTACTCTGACTCTGATAGGTATTAGACAGAGTTTTATGTGACACATTAAAAAGATGGCAATGATGCTGAACAGGACACATTAATGTTAGTAGAACCTTTGAAATTGTGAGGGGTTTATTAATGCTGACAGAAAAGGCCTAACCGTGTTAAACAATGATGACAAGATTGCAAAGCTAGGAAGTCCTATATAATATTTAATACTTAAAAAATTATTTGTCCAGCTGGTTTTTATTCAGCTCTGACCTGTTCTCCTGTAACAGATGATTAATTTCTGCTCTTCTTTGTTCACACAACTGACATTGTATTTGTAGCTTTTTGCTGCTGGTTCATGTTCCTCGTCCTTATCTGCAGCCTCATCGAGCTCCTCTCCTAGAGTTTCATCCATTTCATATGAAGGTTTGCCTTGAAGAGGACAGATCAGTATTGCTACAGTAAAAGTGACAACACTAGAAACTTCAAACAGTTTATTTCACAGTAACACAAATGTCCACTCTATCTAAACTCAGACTACGTTATATACAAAATATAAACCCGACCTAAACTAGGTTGACCCACTTCTATGAACTAAACATGATACACCCGGACAAAATCATGGCAAAAATATATGGCACAACACCAACAAACCCAATTTAGACACTCACCAGAATGTCTGGAACAAACTAGCAAGTATCTTGGGGGAGTGGTGGCACAGAGGTTAGAGACGGTGGGCCTGTGATCGGAAGATTGCCGGTTCAAGCCCCGGTACCGACAACATCAATAAAGGTGTGTGGAAAAAGGTGAAACACCCACACCTGCCTCCACCCTCATTCGTCCCACTCTGGGCCCCTGAGCAAGGCCCTCAACCTCACCATCTTCTCCCTAAAACAGGTCTCTCTTGAAAATGAGTTATCGTGGCTCAATGAGACTACCTAGATAAATAAAGGGGAAATGAAAAAAAGAAAGAAAAAATCTTGAGACACTGGAGAAGGTTATTTCAGGAACTCTCACCACTGATATCCAAACCATCCGTCTTCTTTTTGTTACGTCCGACACATGAGCTCCCTCACGTTGTTTCCATGCAGAGAAACTATAAAATGAAAATCCATTTTCGATCTTTTTACCATTCCAGTGGTGTGACCAGACATTACATTCAATAACGCAACAAGTTTGAACCATTGCTAAATTGTTTTAACCTACTTTAAAAAATAATGAAGTCAGCAAGAAAGCTTGATTTCGACAACTAATATTAAGGACAGTAAACATGGTGGATCTGACCCCATCCTATCCCATCAGTGGCATCACACTCTGAAGCTCTGTACCATGACTCGCTCCCCTCCTGGATTAGATACAGTGGTGGTGTCGTCAGCATATTTAATGACGATTTAATAAGCTTAATAATTTCAGATGCAATTACAAATGACACAAGCTCTTTAAAATGCTTTGGAGGAATAGATTGTCATTTCAGTTCAGACCATCCAACAGTGCTCAACTTGTTCCCTAAGAAAACATGTTAAACAAATCTCAAGCAGCTGGTGGGAAAGCTTATGTGTCCTGTTTTGCACTAGATTTTGATTGCATTTAACTTTTGTAGCTACATTAAATAATTTCCTCCTCACAGAGATACAGTATTAGAAGTTGAAGTTGCCATCTCTAAAGGGTTGAAAAGCATGAAAACATGGGAGAAAAAAACCACTCAGCATTCTGTTGTGTTTGGTCTGCCTGAACAGCTGCTCTCATCAAGACACCTGTGGCCCTTTACTGAAGATTGCACACCTGTGTGTGCATGACTCCATCCACAACAGGAAGTCAACAAGAACACCCACAACAATAAAACTTTTTTTTTCATTTACCCTTTATTTATACAGGTACAGTAGTCTCAATGAGCCACGAGAACTCATTTTCAAGAGAGACCTGTTAGGGAACAGATAGTGGGGGTTAGGGGCCTTGCCCAGAGTGGGGCGAATGAAGGCGGAGGCAGGTGTGGGTGGTTTCACCTTTTTCCACCCAATTTTTTTTGATGTTGTCGGTACCGGGGCTTGAACCGACAATCTTCCGATTACAGGCCCACCGTCTCTAACCACTGCTCCACCACTCAACAATAAAACTGAATTTATAAACATGGCTTTTAAACCATAGAGGGTATGAATATACATCAGACTTTTATTAAAAATAAGTTCAGGTGTCATGATGCCTGGTCAGTAGATTACCAGAGGGCTGGATGACGAAGTGAGGTCAACAGTTTAGCTGCTATAATGAGCTGAAAGTCTGAGTTTTCAGTGTCACCAAAGTGGATTTCTTTAAACCTGGTTGGCACTGTGTTTGAGGTGTGTCTCTCCTTCTTAAGGTAAGGTAATACTTTGCTTGCTTTTACAGGAAGACTGATGCTTTAACTTCTGTTTAGTCCATTCAGAAAATGATCTACAAGTATAGACTTAACAACCTTTAACTTAAACTATTAGATCAAAATACATCAAGCATATTTTAATACTAAACTGCAAACAAATAAATTCAGCTGATAATCTTTAATTCTACAAATTCTACAAATTCCAAATATCCTGTTCTTCAAAGTACATAAAACTCATAAATTTGGTGAAGGATACATGACGATCCGTCAACAAGGATTTTGGTTTTCTTGATCTTGACAAAACATTTTCCAGATACAGCGTTCACAATGAGGAATGTGTACACGGAAATGGGACCAAGAACAGCTCAGATGTTGCACAGAACACAAAGCAAAGAACTCCAATGTGACTTTAATTAGGATTTTTAAAGATGCGTATTTCCTGTAGCTGACAGCTCAGAGAATGCTCTGCCTAAAACAGGCTGCGAGAGCTTGATCAATCTTCTTTCTGCCCTCTACGTTTTGTGAAACTTCATGTGTAAAAGAAGACCAGAAGGTCTAACTCTCAACAAAAACTGTTTAAAAAGTGTTTTTGCCTGAGCTTGTCTGTAGGAGAACATAGTGAATAATGTGCAGTGTTTTTTTGGAGAGGGGGCTTTCCTGTATGACGTCTTGGACTGTTCCCGAGGACACCAAAGAAGGCCATTGTGTGAGATACAAAGAAGACCTTTAGGAAATGATTGAGGCGGAGTAGTTGTGTCAGGACCTCACATCAACATTTGGGAGCAGAGGCACAGACAGATATATCACAAACCACCCACAACATTTGGCACACGATCGAGCCAATATACTGCAGGGTATAAATGAATGTCAACAAAATCTTTTCATGTATGTGACTTCGACTCTCCTTAAGTCAGTGTGATTTATTGAACTAAAGCTCACATTAAATTTGAATGTCTATCTAGCTGTCTTTCAAACCAGATGAAAAGATAACAGGTACTTTGGCAGTCAGATAGAGAGCTTCAGGGAACAGAGCAAATAAAGTCTATGAGCATTTTCCAAGCAAGATGAAAGAAATCTTGGAAGGAAGCCCCCAGTCTGTTCGCCATGGTGAGAGGAAATGCATTAGTCAACAATCTGAAACAAAGGAGCTACACAGCATCTGGACCTTATGAAATGATTGAATTCATAGATGCATAAATAGAAAAGCAAACTAAGTATTTAGCAGTGCTTGGTTACATTACATGGAGTCCAGATAAAGCATCATGTAACTTTCATCAGTGCGGTTCCTAGTGAAAGAGAAGGCACATGTCCTGCTGCTTTCCTTGCCAAATGTTGTTTTGTATTTGCTGTAAAACAGTAATAGAATCCATTGTATCACAATATTTTCTCATATTTTATCTTTGTATTTAATAGTGCATTACAGAAAAACCTATACAGGTTTTACTGACCTTTTTGGGTCAGATGCCACAAAGACACAGAGGACTAGTACAGTCTGGCTCTCTGAGCTCTGCACTCAATGGTTAATTTGAGCCAGATCCTGCCAGAACAAGATCTGGGGACTCTCTTATTTTCACCATGTGCATTCTACAGCATCTGACTCAACCACAACTAGAGTACCTACTAGGGGTGTAACGGTACACGTGGGTGTACCGAACCGTTTCGGTACGGCACGTTCAGTTCGGTCCACCTGCGTACCATTTTGGTTATTTTTTCACTCATTAAATGTTATTAACGATGCAGCCGTCAGTTTGTGCTACGCGAATGAAAACCTGCACGGGATAACAATGTATGACAGTAATGACAATGCATGAAGAAAGGACAGAACACCGCCTGAGAATAGTTTTATATATTTATGCATCATTGAAGGTGCTGGAGGTGCTTTGTTGCAGCGAAAGAAAACAACAAAGCTGGGAGTGGTGGCTTCAGACTACAAGCTAACGCTAGCCATGTGCTGCTGATAAAGGCTAATGCGGAAAAACACCACGGAGTTGGGACTGTTGCTACAGGCTGGCGTGAGAGCCGAAAGCCGTGAACGCCACCTCGGGCTTCGAGCTGAGCCGAGCGCAACGAGGGGGCCGTGAACGGGGGTTGTTACGAAGAAACGCGGGCCGGCACGCTGGAGGTGCTTTGTTGCAGCGAAAGAAAACAACAAAGCTGGGAGTGGTGGCTTCAGACTACAAGCTAACGCTAGCCAGAGCGCAACGAGGGGGCCGTGAACGCAACCTGGGGCTTCGAGCTGATCCGAGAGCCACGAGTGGGCCGTGAACCGTGGACGCCACCTTCGAGCTGAGCCGAGCGCCGTGAGCCGTGGACGCCACCTGGGGCTTCGAGCTGAGCCGTGCGCCGTGGGCGAGCCAGGGGATTGCTGCAGGCTGCTGAAACCGTGAGTTCTGAACTAACTGCTGATCTGAAGCAGAGCAACGATCGAGTAGCTGTAGGACGGGAAGCAAGCTGATTACTGTTGGACATGAGCAGAGCAGCGAGCGAATTGCTGCGGATGGGAGCAGAGCAGTGAACGAGTTGCTGTGGAACAGTGATTTTCTGTATCCAGATCAGAAGAAGCAGGCGTGATGAGTCCTAGTAAAAAAAATAAATCGGAGCAGCAGAAACAGGAGTCGGCGAGTAAAAAATCGGTGGATAAAAATTTGGAGTTAATGGAGGAATTGAAAAATGCAGTAAACGTTCTCACTGCGGAAGTTGCAAGTTTGAGAGCCGATCAAGCCGTTCTCACTGCGGAAGTTACAAGTTTGAGAGCCGATCAAAAAAACTTTAATCAACTGGTTGAGGAGATGAAACTAATGAAAGCTCAGGAGGTCATCAGAGAAGAACGATTAGCTCAATTGGAACAAAAGTGTGAGGACATGGAACAATACATAAGAGGCGAAAACATGGTCATTTCTGGACTCGAACTTAAACGCTGGTCATCGGCTGATGTAGTTAAAGGCGTTAACACGAATGAAGGAGGACGACCAGAACAACTGCAGTCTCTGGAGAATCAGGTAGTCACTTTCTTAAGTGACAAAGGCATTGACATTAAACGTGATGACATTTCCACCTGTTACACACTGCCCAATAGAGTTAACAAAAATAAACCATCAGTAGTCGTGAGATTCATTGGAAGGAATCAAAGAAACAGGGTAATGATGCAGTCAAAGAAACTCGCAAAAACTATGGTCTTCATGAATGAACACCTAACTAAAAAAAACGCAAACATTGCACATGCAGCAAGGTTGTTGAAAAAGGAGGAAAAAATAAAAAAAACTTGGACAAGAAACGGAAACATCTGGATCAAAGTACATGAAAATTCGCAAGCTAAAATAATAAAAGATCTGAAAGACTTAGAAACATTTGGATGAGCTCAAAAATGACAAATCACCAATCACTATCACATGTTCATACACAAAATTAACAGAAATGAACAAACAAACAAATAGATTAAAACATGACAGCAACAAACGAAGACTCAGAATTCAAAATATATAATGTTGAAGATATGGTTGATGCAAACTTTTATCCTGCTATAAAAGACTGTGAATACTATAATGAAGAAAAGTTTAATAACATCAATATAACAAATGGAGATCTCTCTATTATTCACATCAATAGTAGAAGTATAAATGCAAATATATCCAAAATAACAGAATATTTAAAACAGTTAAACAGAACTTTTACATTAATAGCACTGTCAGAGACATGGCTTAATGATGAAAACAAAAATAATGTTCACATCGAAGGATATGAATTATATCATTTAAACAGAAACAATAAAAAAGGTGGTGGAGTAGCTCTATTTGTCAAAAATGAAATAAAGTGTAGAATAATTAAAGAAATGTCAATAATTGTTGACAATCTTATGGAAATAATAACAATAGAAATATTAAACGAAAATGCTAAAAACATATCCATAAGTTGTGTATATCGATCACCAGGATCAAATATAGAAATATTCACCGATAAAATCATACAACTACTGGAAAAGAGTTTAAATAAAAAAGTTTTCTTGTGCGGAGACTTTAATATCGACCTGGGAAATAAAACGGATTCAAATAACATCAGCACATTTCTAAATTCAATGTATAGTTTAAATCTTTATCCGTTAATATCAAAACCAACAAGAATTACAACTCATAGTGCTACGATAATTGACAACATTTTCACAAATATAACAAATGGGGATATGACAGGTGGTATCTTAACAACTGATTTAAGTGATCATTTACCAGTTTTCACTATCTACAGAAATGATCAAAACATTACAAAAGAAGTTACAATTAAGAAAAAAATAATAAACACATCAAAAAAAGCTATGGATCAATTAAAAGATGATTTACAGAAGCAAAACTGGAAGGACGTGTATATTGATGATGTTAACAGATCATATGATGAATTTATGAACATTTTAGAAGCTCTGTATGAAAAGAATTGTGTGCAAAGAAATCGTAGAAAAAGAAATATTGTTGACCAACCTTGGATGACTAAAGGGTTGAGAAATGCTTGTAAAAAAAAAAATAACTTGTATTTATGTTTCTTAAAAACGAGAACACAACAAGCTGAAGAAAAATATAAAAAATATAAAAATAAATTGGTAATGATTATAAGAAGATGCAAGAAAGAATACTATAGTGATTTATTAAACAAGAGCAATGGTGACACTAAAACAACATGGCGAGTAATAAATGATGTTCTAAAAAGTCATAAAGCAAAAACGAACATTGCAAAATATTTTGTGAAAGATGACAAAGAAATACATGATGAGAATGATATCGTAAATGAATTTAATCAATATTTTGTAAATATTGGATCAAGCCTTGCAGCTAAAATACCAAAAGTAGATAATAAGGTGTGTCATTCAATTAAAAGTTGCACCAACAGTATTTTTCTTAGTGGNCAAAGTTCTGTCGCACCTCCCCCCTCCCCCGGAGAACTTTCTGTGTCCTCAGAATCAGATAAGGCTGGCTGGTCCCGTCATCATCAGAACTCTGGCTAATCTGAACGGAGCTCATGGACTTTATCTCACTGCTTCGCCCTCATATGCAAATGTGATTTGTCTTAATCTGTTGCTTGCTGGTAGAGTTTTTTCCTGTATCATATTCTGTCCTGTAAGACAAAATGTGATGGACCTTTTTTGTTATACCACTGATTATCCTCATGTTACCTTCCTTTTTTTCCATATCTAAGATTGTGGCGGTGTGGTTCAATTACTGCCGCGGCTGCGTGCACTCGCCCCCATCTTAAGGACGGGTGTGCGTCAATTGCGATGTTTTTGTGCCCCGGTGCAATGACGATGCCAAAGCAGTGGTGGACCCTCAGGGCCTGCAACGCCTTCAGAGAAGGCCTTAAAATTATTTAAAATTAAAATTAAAAATTAATATTTTTTATTTTTATTATATTTTGTCCATGAATACGTATTAAATAATTCCAAATGGTCTGACCGCTTCCTTTCATTGCTACCCCCCTGTTTGCTCTGCTTCCAGAGTGTATTTTAATATTTAAGCCTTTAACCAATCACATTTTAGCCACTACTTGTTGCTAGGTAGATTAGAAGCCTTCTCTCGCAGCTCCGCTTCTCACTGCAGCGCTATCCAAGCTGTTGCTTCAACCAATCAGATTTTGAGTTGGCGAGACCTGATGCTAATCGCGTCACCAAGAGTATTCACCGCAACCAACACGGAAATGTCAGCTATTCACCCGCTTTGATTGGATAGTCAACGTGTGACGTCACACCCGCGGCGCGGAAGTTGATAGTCGGTTCGGGCTGGCCAGAGGCTCTGGGGCTGGCCATTAAAATACAGTAAGCTTTTTCGCTAATTTTTTTTTAGAATCTAAGTAGGTTTTTACAGTTTTGCAATGGTCCAAACTTGCTGTGTTATTGGATGTAATGTCCGGTCACACGACCTGAAAGGTAGAAAGAGAGAAAACGGACTTTGTTTACTGTTTGCTGCACCGCAGTGAAGTTAGTTTCAAGTTTGACGTTGGATATTCAAGCTCCGTGTCAGTGTGTCAGCGTGTCTTCAGCACTGCGTTGCTCCGTCCAACCTCAAACTAACTTTACCGCGGTGTTTGCTGCTGGAAACAACACGAAGCAGGAGCTCATGTGTTAAGAAGAATGGCCTGATTCAGCGGCGACACATCATGGTACAACTTTATGCATGTCCCAAAATAACTGCTAGTTTGTTCCACACACTCTGGTGAGTTTTGTTATATTATTTATAGATAATTATTGTTTGAATTGATTGTTTGAATTTATTTTGTTTTAAGAAGGAGCAAATATGATTTTTTTTCATCTGCTACCTTTCATTTTATATGTTGTTTTTTCCCTTTCATATATCTGTAAATTGTCTTTGTGTTTAAAAAAAACTCAAAATTTCAAAGGTTCAACTAACATTTTTTATTTTTATTTTATTTATTCATTTTATAATTTTATAATACATTATGTGTCCTGTTCAGCATTTTTGCCATCTTTTTATTGTCTCACACAAAACTCTGTCTAATATCAGACAAGATCATAACAGAAGTTGAGACCTCAAATTATTACCTGGGGATATTAAATATTTATTATCAATTATTAATATAATATTAAAGACAGTGTAATAACAAATAATCAGGATTTTTGGTGAGTAAAATGTTGCTATATTCCTAAATAATATTGCAGTTTTATCAGGTTATTTTTTATGCTTTTTTTATGTGTGTCGCAGCTGTACCTGTAGTAGAAGTTTATAGCCATAAAATAGTTATTGAGGCTTGGATTGATTCAGACGGAGCACTACTGAAGGCCTAGGTGTGAAATGCACGGCCCGCCATTGCAATAAAGATATATCTATTCTATTCTATTCTATTTAAAATCCAAAAGAACAAGGTGGCACTTGTGTTTCTGTAACTTTCTTTTGAATCATCAAAGTTCATTCCAGGATTCAAAGATTTAAGATTCTTTATTTGTCATTCCACCACATGCTGTGGAACAAAATTGTGTACACAGGGTCCCAGTTACATCCAACAAAATTATTAAAAACTGTGTAAAGGAAAATCTGTAATGAGAATGAATGTGTGTAAGAATGGGTGGATGGTTGGTATTGTAAAGCGCTTTGGGGCCAGAGCCCAAGATCCCCCACCCCCACCAGGCCCAAGCCCAGAGATGACACGCCCCCAGAACCCCAAGCCCCCGGCACCTGCCCCAAAACAACCCTAGCATAACCGGACCACCGACCGGTGACCCACGACCGCCGCCACAGACCACCTGAGGGCCCGCATGCAGCCCTCAGCAGACCTCCCCCAGAACCACCCAGGTCTTCCCCAGTGTGAAGGCAGGGCCCCCCGCCCAGACAGCCTCAACAGCTCAGCCGCCGACAACCCATCGGTGCCCAAAACCCCGACACCCCCCCACACCAGCCCCAATGCCCCAAAAGGCCAGACCCCCCACATTAACTATGTAACGGAGCCGATCAAAGAATGCCATAGACATTGATCCGATGTGTCGGCAGATGCTGTTTCAAGACTAATATGATCTAACAGAAGATTTTTATACTGATTAATGCTAAGATTATTTTTAATTTTCCAATTCATGAGTATGGTTTTCTTTGCGATGCATAAGGCAGTGAAAATCATGCAGTATATATGTTTTTCTAGTTTTACATCTTCAAAGATAGCCAATAAACAAACAGATGAAGAGAGTGGAATATTGCATTTCAGACAATTAGACAAGTCCTCACAGACCTGGACCCAGAACCTCTGAACGGGTGGACAGAACCAGAGTGCGTGGATATAATCATCAGGTATATTGCCTGTGCACTGTGAGCAAATGTTAGATGATGTAAATCCCATCTTAAACATTCGTTGACCTGTATAATGTACTCTATAGAGAACTTTATACTGTATTTGTTGCAAATTTGAGATTCTAGTCATTTTAAATGTTTTTAAGCATATTTGAGACCAGGTGTTTTGGTCAAAGTTGACTAATAAATCTGTCTCCCATTTTCCAACAGGTAACGTTATGGAGTCATCTATTCTAGACAATTTCTTGTATATTTTAGATAACAATTTGGGTGGTTTAAGATTAACGAACACTGAGACACATACTGGTGTCACTAACAATGTTCTATTAAGCTTAAATTTCTTCTTTACAATCGACTTAATTTGTTGATATTCCATCCATCCATCCATCCATCTTCTTCCGCTTATCCGGGGTCGGGTCGCGGGGGTAGCAGCCTAAGTAGGGAGGCCCAGACTTCCCTCTCCCCAGCCACTTGGAGCAGCTCCTCCGGGGGAATCCCAAGGCGTTCCCAGGCCAGCCGAGAAACATAGTCCCTCCAGCGCGTCCTGGGTCTTCCTCTGGGTCTCCTCCCGGTGGGACATGCCCGGAACACCTCACCAGGGAGGCGTCCAGGAGGCATCCTAACCAGATGCCCGAGCCACCTCAACTGGCTCCTCTCGATGTGGAGAAGCAGCGGCTCTACTCCGAGTCCCTCCCGGATGACTGAGCTTCTCACCCTATCTCTAAGGGAGAGTCCAGCCACCCTGCGGAGAAAACTCATTTCAGCCGCTTGTATCCGAGATCTTGTTCTTTCGGTCATAACCCAAAGCTCATGACCATAGATGAGGGTGGGAACGTAGATCGATCGGTAAATTGAGAGCTTTGCCTTTTGACTCAGCTCTCTCTTCACCACGACAGACCGGTACAGCGCCCGCTTCACTGCGGACGCTGCACCTATCCGCCTATCGATCTCACGCTCCAGTTTTCCCTCATTCGTGAACAAGATCCCGAGATACTTAAACTCCTCCACTTGGGGCAGGACCTCCTCCCCGACCCGGAGAGGGCATGCTACCCTTTTCCGGCTCAAGACCATGGCCTCGGATTTGGAGGAACTGATCCTCATCCCGGCCGCATCACACTCGGCTGCAAACCGCTCCAGTGAAAGTTGTAAATCACGAACTGATGAAGCCAGTAGGACCACATCATCTGCAAAAAACAGAGAAGCGATTCTAAGGTCACCAAAACGGATCCTCTCAACACCTTGGCTGCGCCTAGAAATTCTGTCCATAAAAGTTATGAACAGAATCGGTGACAAAGGGCAACCTTGGCGGAGTCCAACTCTCACCGGAAACGAGCCTGACTTACTGCCGGCAATGCGGACCAAGCTCTGACACCGGTCGTACAGGGACCTAACAGCCCTTATCAAAGGGCCTGGTACCCCATACTCCCGGAGTACCCCCCACAGAACCCCCCGAGGGACGCGGTCGAATGCCTTCTCCAAGTCCACAAAGCACATGTAAACTGGTTGGGCAAACTCCCACGCACCCTCCAGGACCCTGCTGAGGGTGTAGAGCTGGTCCAGTGTTCCACGACCAGGACGAAAACCACACTGCTCCTCCTGAATCCGAGGTTCGACTATCCGACGGACCCTCCTCTCCAGAACCCCTGAATAGACCTTACCAGGGAGGCTTAAGAGTGTGATCCCCCTATAGTTGGAACACACCCTACGGTCCCCCTTTTTAAATAGGGGAACCACCACCCCAGTCTGCCAATCCAAGGGAACTGCCCCCGATGTCCACGCGATATTGCAGAGTCGCGTAAGCCAACACAACCCTACAACATCCAGAGCCCTAAGGAACTCCGGGCGAATCTCATCCACCCCCGGAGCCTTGCCACCGCGGAGCTTTTTAACCACCTCGGCGACCTCAGCACCAGAGATCGGAGAACCCGACCCAAAGTCCCCAGGCTCTGCTTCCTCAGTGGAAGACGTGCCAGTAGGATTGAGGAGGTCTTCGAAGTATTCCGCCCACCGACTCACAACATCCCGAGTTGAGGTCAGCAGCACGCCACCTCCACCATAAATGGTGTTGGTCTCGTACCTCTTTCCCCCCCTGAGACGCCGGATGGTGGACCAGAATCGCCTCGAAGCCGTACGGAAGTCATTCTCCATGGCCTCTCCGAACTCCTCCCACGCCCGAGTTTTTGCCTCAGCAACCACCCGAGCCGCATGCCGCTTGGACTGCCGGTACCTATCAGCTGCTTCCGGGGTCCCACAAGCCAAAAAGGCCCAATAGGACTCCTTCTTCAGCCTGACAGCATCCCTCACTGCCGGTGTCCACCACCGGGTTCGAGGGTTGCCACCTCGACAGGCACCAACAACCTTGCGGCCACAGCTCCGATAAGCTGCCTCGACAATAGAGGCGCGGAACACGGCCCACTCGGACTCCATGTCCCCCGCCTCCCTCGGAACGTGTTCAAAGCTCTCCCGGAGGTGGGAGTTAAAGCTCCGTCTTACGGGAGACTCTGCCAGACGTTCCCAGCAGACCCTCACGATACGTTTGGGTCTGCCAGGTCTGACCGGCATCCT
This sequence comes from Garcialebias charrua, assembly GCA_038048925.1. NCBI lineage: Eukaryota > Metazoa > Chordata > Actinopteri > Cyprinodontiformes > Rivulidae > Garcialebias > Garcialebias charrua. The sequence continues at coordinate 1,612 of JBBPBX010005823.1, read as the reverse complement.
CCCCCACCATCGGAGCAAACTCACCACCAGGTAGTGGTCAGTAGACAGCTCCGCCCCTCTCCTCACCCGAGTGTCCAAGACATGCGGCCGCAGATCAGATGAGACGACAACAAAGTCGATCATCGAACTGCGACCTAGGGTGTCCTGGTGCCAAGAGCACATATGGACACCCTTATGCTTAAACATGGTGTTCGTTATGGACAATCCATGACGAGCACAGAAGTCCAATAACAGAACACCACTCTGGTTCAGATCAGGGGGGCCGTTCCTCCCAACCACACCCCTCCAGGTCTCACTGTCATTGCCCACGTGAGCGTTGAAGTCCCCCAGTAGAACAAGGGAGTCCCCAGGAGGCGCACTCTCCAATACCCCCTCCAAGGACTCCAAAAAGGGTGGGTAGTCTGAGCTGCCGTTTGGTGCATAGGCACAAACAACAGTCAGAGCCCGTCCCCCCACACGTAGGCGAAGGGAGGCTACCCTCTCGTTCACCGGGGTGAACCCCAACGTACAGGCACCAAGATGGGGGGCAACCAGTATGCCCACTCCTGCTCGGCGCCTCTCACCAGGGGCAACTCCAGAGTGGAAGAGTGTCCAACCCCTCTCAAGGAAACTGGTTCCAGAGCCAGAGCCATGCGTTGAGGTGAGTCCGACTATTTCTAGTCGGAACCTCTCAACCTCACACACTAGCTCAGGCTCCTTCCCCACCAGAGAGGTGACATTCCATGTCCCAATGGCCAGCTTCTGTAGCCGAGGATCAGACCGCCAGGGTCCCCGCCCTCGGCCGCCACCCATCTCACATTGCACCCGACCCCTTTGGCCCCTCCCACAGGTGGTGAGCCCATGGGAAGGGGGACCCACGTCTCCTCTTCGGGCTGTGCCCGGCCGGGCTCCATGGGTAAAAGCCCGGCCACCAGGCGCTCGCCAGCGTGCCCCACCTCCGGGCCTGGCTCCAGAGTGGGGCCCCGGTGACCCGCGTCCGGGCGAGGGAAAACTTAGTCCATTAATTGTACTCAATTAATTGTTGATATTCTAAAAAGTATTTATTATCAATGTCATATTGTATTATTAACTCATTAAATGGAATAAAGTCTACACCATCAAATATGTGTTCCAGACGTTCAATCCCATTAACTCTCCAACCTGGGAAATTTAACATATTATTTTCTTGCTGTATGTCAGGGTTATTCCAGATGGGTGTTTGTCTGCATGGGGGTAGTGAAGACTTTATCATTTTCAGATACTCCCACCATGCTGTCAGATATGAGCTAATACTGATACTTTTAAAGCAAACATGTTTTTTTTATATTTGTGCTAATAAATGGCAGATCTGAAATCCTAATATTATTACATCAATTTTGCTCTATGTCTATCCAAGTGACATCTAGTGCATTTGGATTAAGCCATTTTGAGATATATTGTAACCTATTGGCTAAATAGTAGTGATAAAAGTTTGGAAGTTCTAATCCTCCGGTTTCTTTAGATTTCTGTAATGTTTTTAAGCTAATACGTGGAGTTTTGTTTTTCCAAAGGAATTTAGATATGAAGAGTCCAGGGACTTAAACCATTAATTTGAAGGTTTATTTGGGATCATTGAGAATAAGTAATTTATTCT
>JBBPBX010005822.1:57569-70670 GCA_038048925.1 Garcialebias charrua | reverse complement strand
AAAGTCCAGTTAAAGGAGTCGAGTAAGGCAGGGGAAAGCTCCTTTTTGAACACTTTGTACCATTTATTTGGGTAACTGTCACAACCAGGACTTTTATTACTTTTCAAATGTCCAATTGTTGCATCCAATTCTTTCTGTGTAATGGGAGCGGATAGAACCTTGTTTTGGCTTAATCCGAGTGAAGGGAGGTCCAGAGCGGTCAGGAAATTATCAATAGCATTTATGTTAGCTGGTTCTGGGGCAGAATATAGTTTTTCAAAGGTCTTATGTATTTTGTCCTCATCGTAGGTTAAGTTACCAGTTGAGTCTCTAATTTTGGTAATTGAATGTTTCAATTGATGTCTGCGAAGTTGTCTAGCTAAGATCCGTGTAGCTTTTGGACTTGATTCGTTAAATGTTTGTTTGAAGAAACGTAATTTATTCTCAAGTTCTTCAAGTATCATATCGTTTATATTGTTTTTAGTCTTCGCTATTTGTTCTGATACTTCTGTATTGTTAGACATTTGTTGTTTTAGTTCTAGTTTCCTCAATGTGTTTTGCAGTTCCTCATATTTTAATCTTTTTATTTTTTTAAGATAGGCTGCTCTTGAAATTAGTCTCCCTCTCCGGGTCGGGGAGGAGGTCCTGCCCCAAGTGGAGGAGTTTAAGTATCTCGGGATCTTGTTCACGAATGAGGGAAAACTGGAGCGTGAGATCGATAGGCGGATAGGTGCAGCGTCCGCAGTGAAGCGGGCGCTGTACCGGTCTGTCGTGGTGAAGAGAGAGCTGAGTCAAAAGGCAAAGCTCTCAATTTACCGATCGATCTACGTTCCCACCCTCATCTATGGTCATGAGCTTTGGGTTATGACCGAAAGAACAAGATCTCGGATACAAGCGGCTGAAATGAGTTTTCTCCGCAGGGTGGCTGGACTCTCCCTTAGAGATAGGGTGAGAAGCTCAGTCATCCGGGAGGGACTCGGAGTAGAGCCGCTGCTTCTCCACATCGAGAGGAGCCAGTTGAGGTGGCTCGGGCATCTGGTTAGGATGCCTCCTGGACGCCTCCCTGGTGAGGTGTTCCGGGCATGTCCCACCGGGAGGAGACCCAGAGGAAGACCCAGGACACGCTGGAGGGACTATGTTTCTCGGCTGGCCTGGGAACGCCTTGGGATTCCCCCGGAGGAGCTGCTCCAAGTGGCTGGGGAGAGGGAAGTCTGGGCCTCCCTACTTAGGCTGCTACCCCCGCGACCCAACCCCGGATAAGCGGAAGAAGATGGATGGATGGATGGATGGATGGATGTTATTGAAATTAGTCTCCCTCTCATTGCTGCCTTGACCATGTCCCAGACCATGGTGGGGTTTACTTGCCCATCATTATTATCTTTTATACATTCCATTATTTCATTTCTAATCTCCTTTGTTGTGGTTTCATTATTAAGGATACCTACATTTAGGTGCCATATTGTTGTTTTAGGTCTATTGGATAGACTGATGGATAGATAAATAACATTGTGGTCAGAGCTATCTGATGTTCCAATTAAGCATTCCTTCACTTTAGATCTATCTATGGTGCTCATCAGGAACAGGTCGATCCTAGAGTGAACTTTGTGTGTAGAGGAGTAGTGAGTGTATTCTCTTTCCTTTATATGGAAGTCCCTCCAGACATCAAACATGCCCATCTTCCTGATCAGAATATTTAGATCTTTTGACATACCAGTTTTTTTTGCCTCTTATTGCTTGTTGTATCTAGAGTATAATTAGGGATTATGTTCCAGTCTCCAGCACAAATAAGAACTCCTTCACTAAATGAGATAAAGAGCGTTTTTAAGAAGGTTCTGTCACTCTCTGGTGGTACATATACATTAACAATCGTAACAATGATATTATCAATCCTTCCCTTTATAATAACAAACCTACCCTCTTTGTCACCCTTCTCAGATATCAGTTCAAAGTTCAGTGAGTTAGAAATTAGGGTGAGAACCCCCCTCTTTCTACTATTTCTACAAGAGCTATAAAATGTGTTCGAATAACCAAATGATTTGAACTTATCATGTTCTTGTTCAGACATATGTGTCTCTTGTAAAAGAGCAATTTTTACCCCATCTTTCTTCAGCTTGGCTGATATTCGAAGCGCCCACCTGGAGTTTGCCTTTTTTCCACACTTCTCTTAAAATCTTTTCTTTTGTGGAAAATTCCAGAAAGTTGATGATGAAAGCCTTCAGTGGTGAGTTGGGTGGGGGTTTATTTGTCAGAGTGCGGTGAGCACGTTGTATTTTCAAATCTTTTCACTGGACTACTCAGTCCATTCAAGGAAGCGACTTTTAGATCATATGACATTAATGTAAAGAGTTCAATTGACTGATTTGACCCCTGAGCCCAGAACACGAACTGTAATAAAAACAAAAGGAACACAAATAGAACAACAAAAAGAACACAAATAGAATACAAAATAACAGACTGACTTCCAAGGTGAGAAGAGACTCCCTCTTCTCACTCGTGACCCCGTTGGCAAGTCGAGGGTTAAACCTCTCAGGCTGAGAGGGCCCAAAAAGGACAGTGAAAGCGTCTTTAGGAAAAAACACGTCCATCCTATTAGTCCAACGTAAAAAAAAAAACTGTGTACTCTCCCACGAAGTAGTAAATCAGAGCCTACTCACAGATGAGTTGTGTCTTGTTGTTTTGCTTATTTTCACTCGGACATGCTCCTTTGGAAATCCTGCAGCTTGCTCCTCGCTCTCTGCGCCACTCCTGCACCGCTGTTACTCGCTGGTTGCCAGTCCAGCAGCTCCCGGAGACGCGCCTCCGCTCCGGGGTTGACATCAGCTGCAGCCGGTTCCTCCACCTGGATTCCACGTTTCTTCATCTCGTTGTAGACTTCCCGAGCGCTGGAATATGTGCGCGCTCCCGATTCCCAGTGGATCCTCATGTTGGTAAACGGTGTTTGAAAGCGGATGCCTTTTGCTTTGAGCACTTTCTTGATAGCAATGTATTCTTTGCGCTTTTTCACTATCTCAGGTGCATAATCGTGATCAAAGTAAATATTCGAAGCGCCCACCTGGAGTTTGCCTTTTTTCCACACTTCTCTTAAAATCTTTTCTTTTGTGGAAAATTCCAGAAAGTTGACGATGAAAGCCCTCGGTGGTGAGTTGGGTGGGGGTGTATTTGTCAAAGTGCGGTGAGCACGTTGTATTTTCAAATCAAGGTCCTCTGGTAGCTGTAACTGGGTTCTCGGGAGTGTCTCAATATACTGTGAAGCAGAATCCCCTTCCTGCCCCTCTGGCACCCCAAAGACACGTAGGTTGTTTGTTTCTTCTGGAGCGGGACTCTAAATCAAGCACTTTAAGCTGCGTTTTCCTCTGTTGTTCGAGGCAGAGGCACAGCGCCTCGGTCGCTTCTTTAGCCCAGTTCTATAATAATAATAATAATAATAATTAATTCAATTTATAACGCACTTTTCATTACTGAAAATCTCAAAGTGCTACACATATATTGAATGCTACACACATTCATAAACCGGTGGCGGCAGACTACCATGCAAGGTGCTTTCCAGTCCTACCGGGAGCAACTCAGGGTTAAGTGTCTTGCCCAAGGACACAACGACACATGGTGCGGGTCCCGGGAGTCGAACCGCAAACTTTCCGATCGGGAGACGACTGCCATTACCACTACACCAGTTCTCCACTTTGTTGATGCAGGTCTCCACCTCGTCAACCCGCACTGCTAGGCCCCGTACCTCGGTGGAAATATTATCCAGCTTTCCGTTGATTTCATGTCCCAGTTGGTCGAAGTTATGTTGTAATTTTTCATTGTCCCCCTTCAGAACGGTCTTCAATTCACCGATAGCCTTGAGTATTCCTTCTGAGTCCGTGCTTGCTTCGGTGCTCGTAGCTTCCACATTAGCCGCGCTGTCGCTAGCTTGGTTCGTGCGTGTGTAAGCTTTAGCCACAAGGCATTTTTTCCAGAGTTTTGGGCATCTTTACCAACTTTTTATGGCTCGACGTGTTGATCCTCCCGCTCATAGATTATTTTGTCAAGATAACAATCCTATTAACGAGTTCTGAGCGGGGATTTAGATATTAGCGTGGGAGCGGTGCTCCGGTGCAACAGTCTCCTCCATTTGCTTCCGGCGGAAGTCCGGAATTCATTCATTCATTCATTCATTCAACCTTTATTTATACAGGCTAGCCTCGTTGAGTCACGGGGACTCATTTACAAGAGGGACCTGTCTCACTCACACCAAACAACCATCCACTCTCACACTCACACCTAGGGTCAATTTAGAGTCACCAATCAGCCTAACAAGCATGTTTTTTGGTCTGTGGGAGGAAACCGGAGTACCCGGAGGAAACCCACGCATGCACGGGGAGAACATGCAAACTCCACCCAGAAAGGCCCCGGACCGGGATTTGAACCGGCAACCTTCTCGCTGAGAGGCAGCAGCTCTACCAGTTGTGCCACCGTGCTGCCCAATACATTATACATTAATACATTAATTTAATGAAAGCTACACACAGAAAAATGACAGATTCATCAGTGAGTCGTGTTCTGTGAAGCATTGTTGATTACATATTTTTTCAGGACATTTATCTTAAAAGATATAAATATGCAACGTATTTATAATTTCATGAAGTCTTTTATAAAGTTTATTTCATAAATCAGCAGAAATACTAAAACTGTACCTTGCCTGTGGATCATTCCTCCGTGCATTATCCTTGCAACGATGCAATGGTTGGAGTCGTTCACCTTCAGCGTGATGCCCTGGGCAACACAAATACATTTTGGGTCAGTGACCTGGCAGAAAGTTTCACTGTCACAATAGTGGCAGCACCAATCAATCAGCTGCAGACTAAAACTAAAAATCTTTTTTGCCATTGTCGATAAATACTGTACACTTTGCTGTAGAAATTGTTACGTAGTGAAGAAAACTTGAAGTTGGCTGTACAAAAAGTCTGTAAGGTGTTGCAAAATAAAATTGGATGAAGAACAAAAGGTTTTTTTTTGCATTATTTATTTAATAGATCATATAATCAGAAGGTTTTTATAAATAAATACAGGTGACAATATAAGCTCAGCTTTTCTTAGGAGTAAAAGAGATTTCAGCAGATAAAGGACGGCTGATCGGATTTTGGAAAAGTTTCTCGATTTCAACTTTTTGAGCCTTCAACCTCCACTAGTCATGAAAATATTTTTTTAATAATGGCAGCCTGTTGGAAAACTTTGGAGCCAAAGTAGGGGACATTTACCATAAAGGAAACACACAAAGACTGCTGTTACAGATGTCATGGTGTCCATTAACAGCACAAAATACGAAAAATGTACAATTCAATTTTTTTTTTAACAGTTTAACTATAAAGTAGATATTTTTCCTAATAAAAGTTAAGTTGGACACAACTAGAATTTATTTTGAATGAAAGTTTAGAAGAAAAAAGAGATAATTTGTAAATTTACAAGTAAAATGATTTGTGTTTGGTTGATTATTTCTTTGCTGTGACAATGCTTCTTGGTAATTCATTTTTATAAATTCCCAAAAAGTATGTTTATTTTCCAAGGAATGGTGCTACATCTGTTATGGAAATGCATTTGTGGGATGAACAGCAAAGTTGAGTAGCTGCACTCATGGAAACTTGAATGATCTTTGATAATGCCAGACAGCTTATTCTGCTACTGATCTTAGCAACCAGTTGCAGTCCCATGGTCTGGGACTGAACTCTATCCTGCAAGATGACAACTCTCGCCCCTACAGAGGGGCTTTGTCAGAAACTACCAACATAATTGGCAGTGGAGAAGAGGTAATGGTCTGCTTGCAGTCCTGACATCAACCTCTTTCAAGACCTGAGAAATAGGCTGTGGTGTGCTCTTCATTCCAGAGTGACCAACACAACTACATTGGCAGACTTGTGACAAATGCAGACTGAAGAGTGGAATGCCATATCACTTCATTGTGTGTGCTAGTAAGCAGAATGAGAAGGAGGTACCAGGCTGTTGAGGTTGTGTATGGTTCTTCCACATGCCACTGAAACCCCGACTGATAAATGAATAGCAATGTTAAATTGGTAATATGTCTCGTTTCTCAAGACTCTAATAATCTAATCCAGTAAATAACACAAAATAAGTCAAAGGCAGAATAAGTTGTTTAGCATTGCCAGAGAAAACTTGTGTGTTTTTCATGGACGTAACCTACATACTCAACTCTGCCTCTCAACCCACAAATGCATTTTCCTAACAAATGTAGCACCCATATAGGAAAAATAAACAGGCCGTCCAACAGCATGAGGTTTATTGCCAAGAGGCAATGCTACAACAAAGACCAAACACAAATTTCTTTACGTTTTATGCTTAGAGTGCTACGAGAGGTCTCTCTCCACATTTGGAGGCACAAAGCTAACCTGGTGCAGTTTTTTTTTAGATTTTTTTTTTTTAAATCTCATAAAAATCATGTTATATTCAGAAAAGTAAAATTTTAAATTGAAATAGAAGTAATAAAAAGCAGAGCCCGACTAATGCATCGGTAGGGCCGATATTTTAGGCTGATATAGGCATTTGGGGGATCTGTAATGGTGATAATTGGACCATCCATCCATCCATCCATCCATCCATTTTCGTCCGCTTATCCGGGGTCGGGTCGCGGGGGTAGCAGCCTAAGTAGGGAGGCCCAGACTTCCCTCTCCCCAGCCACTTGGAGCAGCTCCTCCGGGGGAATCCCAAGGCGTTCCCAGGCCAGCCGAGAAACATAGTCCCTCCAGCGTGTCCTGGGTCTTCCTCTGGGTCTCCTCCCGGTGGGACATGCCCGGAACACCTCACCAGGGAGGCGTCCAGGAGGCATCCTAACCAGATGCCCGAGCCACCTCAACTGGCTCCTCTCGATGTGGAGAAGCAGCGGCTCTACTCCGAGTCCCTCCCGGATGACTGAGCTTCTCACCCTATCTCTAAGGGAGAGTCCAGACACCCTGCGGAGAAAACTCATTTCAGCCGCTTGTATCCGAGATCTCGTTCTTTCGGTCATAACCCAAAGCTCATGACCATAGATGAGGGTGGGAACGTAGATCGATCGGTAAATTGAGAGCTTTGCCTTTCGACTCAGCTCTCTCTTCACCACGACAGACCGGTACAGCGCCCGCTTCACTGCGGACGCTGCACCTATCCGCCTATCGATCTCACGCTCCAGTTTTCCCTCATTCGTGAACAAGATCCCGAGATACTTAAACTCCTCCACTTGGGGCAGGACCTCCTCCCCGACCCAGAGAGGGCATGCTACCCTTTTCCGGCTCAAGACCATGGCCTCGGATTTGGAGGAACTGATCCTCATCCCGGCCGCATCACACTCGGCTGCAAACCGATAATTGGACCAACACTTCTAATTTTCACCCCAATAATGTTGTGAATGAGCCATGTCTTTACTTGCAAATGGCGTACAGTATTTGTATTGTACTGTAATGTACTCTGCGCCTCTACTTTCTCCGCAAGCTGAAAAGGGCTGGAGCTTCAACCCCCATCATGTGCACCTTCTACAGGGGTGCCATAGAAAGTGTCCTGACCAGCTGCATCACGTGTGGTTTGGTGCATGTACTGCATCATGCCGCAAGAGCCTCCAGCGCATCGTGAGAGCAGCTGAGAAGATCGTCGGCACCTCCTTGCCCTCACTGCAGGACTTACACAGCAAACGCCTCACTCGGAAAGCCCACCGCATGGCAGGTGATCCCACACACCCACTACACAGCCGCTTCAGACTGCTGCCATCAGGGAGGAGACTGAGGAGTCTCCAGGCTCGAACCAGCAGACTGAGAGACAGCTCTGTTCATCAGGCAGTCAGAATGCTAAACACTCTGCCTGCTCTGCCTCCCCTCCCATTTGAACTGCCTTAACACAAAAAACTTTCTCACACATTACCACTCAACACAAAGTTTTTAACACTGGACTCTGTGTCATCAAACGGGTTATTCACTAAACTCTCGGTCATGTGCTCATTCAGTTTGCACTACTTCTCATATTTGCACTAATGTTTGTATTACATTACTGCCTATAGTCATACTACTGTTTACATTCACTGTTTACATTTATTAATACGGTTTACATTTATTACTACTGCTTTACATTTATTACTACTGTTTACATTTACACTACTTTTATCTACACTACTGCTGATACATATACAGTATTCTCTGACTAGCCTTATCTAAGGATGCCAAATGTGCCTTATGTGCCTCACTGCATATGCCACTTTGCCTATATACCAACATCAAATACCTCATACATATACAGGTAGTCCCCGACTTACGAGCGAGTTCCGTTCCTGCGAGTTGCTCGTAACACGAAAATTCGTAAGTTGGAACACGAAGCACGTGTTCTCGTAAGTCCGGATTTTCGCTCGTAAGTTGGAACATTTATGCTAGCGCTACTACGAACACTCGTTTTTCATCAAAAACGTTCATATTAGTTCATAAACATGGTCGGAAACGTGTTTCCAAACGGTTAGCTAACACACTTTCATCTAAAAACACAAAAAAGTGCTGTATTTTTTACAAATTTACTTCTCTTTCGCCAGCTCGTAAGTCCGGGCGCTCGTAGGTCAGAGCGCTCGTAAGTCGGGGACTACCTGTACTGTGTACATTAACTTATATGCTGCTGTGCCACTCTTTGCAAATGTCAATGCTAGAACCTTCAGTTTATTTTATAGATATACTTTTATACTTTTTATACTACTATGCATTTCATTTTATGCTTATGTTCATTGGGTGTTTGGTGTTTCAGTGTTGGTGTAAATTTTCATACTTTTATACTATTATGAAAAAACTCAGGACAGTGTTACACTTTTACTATTTTATGCTTATGTTTATTAAATGTTTTAGTGTTTAGATGGTTACTGTTGCACCGAGGGACTGAGAGAAACGCAATTTCGGTCCTGTGTATGTCCTGTACATATTGCAGTTCTGACAATAAAGTTGACTTTGACTTTGACTTCAGTACTGTAGAGGATGCATGCAGACTACGGTACTTTCATGTCATGGCCATGTTGCACATGACACACACACAGCTGAAGCAGGGAACAATAAATTGCTTATTTTGCTCAACCGAGTATGGTAAGTTAAAGCTGCAGTATGTAGCTTTTTTTATGAACATATTTCTTCACTCTGTCACTACCTCCTGACAGACTGATGTTAGCCAGGTAATCTCTGAAAAAAAATAAAAAAAAATATTGTCCCCTTGCTTCTCCAGGTGGTAAATAAGCATTTCTAAAAAGAAAAGGTGACCCGCCATTTTCCAGCCAATAAAAACAGAGTTTGTAACCAGCCAATAAAAACAGAGCTTGAATTTGAATCAGCCAATAAAAACAGAGCTTGAATTTGAAATTCAACAGACCACAAGGGGGCAGAGCCACATATGGCTCTGAGGGGGAGGGATCAGAATGCTTTGCCTGTTGAAAATATTTCTAACTGCTGCAGTTCTACAGAAACTGCATACTGAACCTTTAATTGTAACTGATCTGTAAAAAAAAAAAAATCAACAATAAGAAATTCTCTTCAATCCTCCAACATGCTACAAGTTAAGCTACAAGTTAAGCTACTGTGCAAGTTAGCAAGGTAACATTTAAATAACCTAGTATAGGCCTTGTTAAACTTTAGCCAGAACAATAAATCTACGACAATGTAGAGGTAAATATATGTCAGCGTCATCCTGATGCATGCTCAATCAGTGTTAGTAATGTTATCTTTGTCATCCTCAATAAAATGCATTGTTTGTCTGAAATCTTTACTTCTCTACAAAGAAAAAAAAATGCAGCTGCAGTCAATACTTTTATGTATGCTATTTTTAAATAGTACTGTATTTGGAAATACAGTACTATTTGTATGCTTCCTTTTATGATAATAATAATAATAATAATGAATTCAATTTATACCACACTTTTCATTAATAAAAATCTCAAAGTGCTACAACAAATAAAACAAGTGATAAAAGTAAAATCAATAATAATATAAACTAAGATTAAAGACAGAATCATGTGGAGGCAGAATAGGCCTGCTTATAAATAAATAAATAAATAAATAAATAAAACAAGTGATAAAATCAAGTAAAATCAATAATAATATCAACCAAGATCAAGATCTTAGATGATTGCCTACTGTTGACATTGTTGTCTACTGTTGTCATCACTCTTTATTAGAATCAGGTCTCTCTTGTAAATGAGTCCCCAAGGCTCAATGGGATTAACCTGTATAAATAATGGTTGAATGGAAGAAAAAAAAAACTAATTAGACCTTCACCCCGGCGACCCCTGTGACCCAAAATGGAAGAAGTGGGTAAAAGAAAATGGATGGATAGATGGATGGATGTATGACTGACTGTTTAAACAATGAACAGGGAAGGTGTTTTTTATTTATTTAACTTACAGTTTTGTAACACACTTGATATCTTTATGAATAGTGGAGTATAGAAAATGTGAAGGCACGTTAGGACGACTGTTTCAAGACTTCAAGTATCAAAACAGGTTTAAAAGTAGCTGTTTACTGAGATTCTTGGGGACAGACAAAGTGAAAAAAGTTTCAGCCAATATATCGGTTATTGGCATTACTCCCCCAGGTGATAGCCAACATTTCTATATTGGTCGGGCTCTAATAAAAAGAACTAGAAAACTGTTATCGGTCACATTTATTTGTCAGACTTTTGTACAGCATTGTTCTATTTGTGTGACTACGTACCATCGGCTCGTCTGTGTTTTTCTGGAACTGAACTAGACGCACTCTGGTGACGTTCTCCAGGTCCATGTCTCCATTGGCGCTCTCCGGAGAGTCTCCGTTAAGGTATGGTGAGGTGGGTGGAGGGGTCACCCGCAACGCCTCGTCACTGTAAACTTCATGGGCAACCACGTCGTGGGTCTGCAGCAGCGCCTGTGGCCACACAGAGACACACAGAGAATAGAAGATTTGATGGCAAAGTTGCTGAAGTGAAAAGGCTGCCAATGTTTCAAAAACAAACGAAACACAAACTTAAAGGTGGAAAAAAGTAAAAATATATGTATTTTTTGTAACTCTATGAAACATAGAATAGAATAGAATATATCTTTATTGGCATATTTGTACCAGGGTACAAAACATTGCGATTGGCGCGCGCACCATCCTAAGAGGGACGTACGCACGGAAAGCTGCAGCAGAACTTAATCCGCGCCGCCAGACAATCAGATATGGAAAAAAAAGGAACGTTACAGTGGGATAATCATTGGTATTCAAAAAAGAATCTATCACATTTTGTCTTAGGACATTCTATGATAAAGTCAAAAAAACTCTACCAGCTCAAGCACAGATAAGACAAAAGACATGTTGCATTTTGGTGGCGGTGCAGGGAGATAAGTCTGTGAGCAATCGTTCAGATAAGCACAGTCTGCAGATGGGCTCAGCCGGCTCCATCTGAGTGCACACAGAGACCTCTGGGGGGGGGACAGTTATTCCAACAGCTTCAGACTCCAGGAGAGGTTTGCAGTCAGCCTTTTTTCAAGGTTGCTTGGGTCCCGATTAGATTAGTTGCTTTATTTATTTTCAGGGCAGGCTACAGTGTACTCTGACTGCAGCCTTGAGTCCAGGTGCCGTCTGGGTCCAAATTCGTCCGAATTATGTGAGCTTTCATTCAATCGAGCTACAGGTCCCCGTCTCCCGCCTGATGAAGCCCGCTCGGCTGTAAACGAGTCCCAAAACGCACCGCAGGTCTGCGGTCGTCCACCACTGTTCCCATCGTGCGATTCAGCTCGAACAACAGCTGGTTCATTGAGGTCACAGCTCGGATCAGAGAATCATTCTGTTTCCAGTAACAGAATCCTCCGCCTAAGCCAGAGAGCAGCGCACCTGCTACCATAAGTCCAATTATCCACAGATCTTCCACGTCCTCGACTGGCGTGTCAAGGGGGCACGCCGGTTCTCCTGGTCCGGAGCGCTTCGTGGAAAAAAAATTATCGATAGAGGAGACAGCCCACGCAATTAAATCCATTTTCCAAATTGCTTCGAGTGAGCACTGAAGAGTTGCAGACGAGACAAAAATGCAAAAGCAGGGAGGAGGAAAACTTTAGGGCAGGAGAGGAGCAGAGAGCGACCTGCTTCGCCAATTTAAATGTGATTTTGGGGTCAGCCTGAACAAAAGAACCCCACAGAACACATACAAGGTGAACATAAGGTGAATATTCTCTCTCCATTTTTATAAAGGTTTGGAAAAACCTGTGAAGAGTAACGACTTACATATTTTCTCTTCCACCCAATTGAGACTTGTTCTGATTGAGAGCCAGTCAGAGTTCAACTAAAAACCAGTTTGTTCTGTTTCTATTGTCCAATTCCACCCTGACCCGGATAATTACTGGTCCATAGCAAAAAACAAACAAACAAACAAAAAATACCTCCTGATTACATTAACTGTTGCAGATTATTTTTATGTATACAAATTTGATGTCAGAACCAGTATATGTAGTGTTAATCAAATGTGCCTCTAGTGACACACTTTGGTACACAACTTTTTTATACTCGGGAAGATAAATAGGTTATTTCCCAAAACAATTCAAAGCCTGACCTAAGATGTGATTTCACTATCGCCGTGCAATTTATGAATGAACCAAAGTGGCATCCGGGGGGGGGGTTGAAGTCAACTCACTGTTGTTACTCCTACGAGTCACCAAGAGAGGCAGTGACAGAGCTGTTGATATAAAAAAAAAGCAAACCTGCATTGTGTTTCAAGGGCATCATGTGGTGATGAGTCTGTTTGCCCAGCCAATTGTGGGATTTACAAAAGGGGATGTCCAACAAACCTTTTATGTGTAGTTCTACATGTCAAGGCTCTCCACAAGTCTATAGCTTTTTTTCTGATTTCATTTATAAAATGTACACAGTCGTAAGATGTGGCTACACCACTTGCAGCTGAAAAACAATCCCATCTTTGACAGAAGCCAGTTGTCACATATGTGACACACAGAATGCATGCAACCAGACAATACAATGGTTTTATGATATTAATCAACTTTTAACAAAGAAAATACATTGTGATTTTCTATACCACAACTTAAACCATTTTTGTTTCAAAAAGTGCTCCTGAAAATCTATTTGAAGAGCCACCCCATTGATCCCCTTCATTACAAAAACAGTTGAGACACCATGA